>PIJE02002149.1:40723-60723 GCA_002895965.2 Coryphaenoides rupestris
TGTTGCTCGATGAGTAGAGCATGATATTATGGGGGCGGCAGTAGCTCAGGAGGTCAGAGCGGTTGTCTGGCAACTGGAAGGTTGCTGGTTCGATCCCCATGCTCCGCCTAGATAAGTGTCGAGGTGTCCCTGAGCAAGACACCACCTGCTCCTGACGTGTTGGTTGTTACCTTGCATGGTTGACACCGCCGTCGGTGTATGAATGGATGAATGGGTGAATTGATGGTAGTCTGTGCTCACCAGCGCGTAGTCCTCGGCCACCAGGACGAATCCGTTGTTGTCAATAAGGTAGCAGTTGATGTTCTGTGGAGCGGGAAGAAGAGAGCAGAAAGGAGTGTCACTTTGGTCGTCAAACGCATGGAACACACAATGTTACACAATCTGTAGAATCTGTAGAATTCTGATCCCTCCAATTCATGGAGGTGTCGAATAAACTTATTGGATCTTGAATCTTATAAAAACTAAATAGCTAAAATAATAAATATATTGCGTACATGTATATAAGGTTTGTGCAGTATTTAGCAAAAATATGCATATACTTGAACTTCAACGATAATCAGCAGATCTCGAGCGAGCAAGATTAACTAAGAACTTATGAACTCCCCCAGAATTACCTCCATTTGTCTACTGTACTTGTACTTCATATGTTTTGTTTTTCTAAACTTTTTCCTCTGTTTGATTTATTTGTGAACTGCTTTGGCAACGTACATTTTCCGTGCCAATACGTCTCTTGGGAAGTGCGAGAAGTGAGGGCGAGAGACAGAGAAACAGAGACAGAGAGAGAGAGAGAGAGAGAGATATAGAGAGAGAGAGAGAGAGAGAGCGTTCCGGAAACCAACCTCGTCGTCGCAGTTGATGGAACACTTGCCGTCCAGCGCGGCAACTGCACTGCACTGGAAAACACAAGTTGTGTTGTTATGAGCGTCAGGATTGTAAGGGACGGTCATCGCGCCGTCTATACGGTGGCTGGAACGATCAATATGGCCGCCGGCCCATACAGTAGAAGAAGAGGAAGAAGATGCGGTCTTCCCTCTTCGTGTTGCCGCCAAAAACGACGACGACCGCGACCACGCTGGGAAGTTCGGGAACTAAATGGAAACCAGGCTGACAAAAACAGCCGTGCCGTTTTTACACTAAAACTTAAACAGATTTCCTGAGGCCTACAGCCATAGAACACACGGCGGAGAACTCGGGACGATTAAGCTTTTAATCCGAGGAAGAAAATGTGGTTGTGTGTGTGTGTGTGTGTGTGTGTGTGTGTGTATGAGTGTATGTGAAATACACCACACACCACACACCAGCACACACACACACACACACACACACACAGGCACGTACACGCCTGTTTTACGTTTATGCCTTGGATTCAACTTTATTGCAGCGCTAATCGTGTTGCAGAAAGTCAGCGTTTGAGAGTTTGCCACGCCTGGACTGTGTGTGGGTGAGCTCACACACTCACACACACTGTATGTATGTGTGTGTGTGTGTGTGTGTGTGTGTGTGTGTCAGTGTATGAATGCATGTCTATATGATGTCTGTGTGTGTGTGTGTGTGTGTGTGTATCTGTGTGCCTGTGTGAGAGCGTGTGTATGTGTGTGTGTATATCTGTTTATATGTGTACATGTGCGTGGTGTGTGTGTGTGTGTGTGTGTGTGTGTGTGTGTGTGTGCGTGCATATGTTTACACACACGCACGTACCTGTCTACTGGCGGTCCAGAACTTCTTCTTGAAGAAGTCCAGTTTCATCTGGATGCCCACCGCTGGAAGAGAGACAGCAGAGAAGTGGAGGAGAGAGTGAGTAATGTGTGCACGTACGTACGCACACGGCACACACACACACACACACAGGGGTACACACAGGGTACACACGGGGTAACACCCGGGCTGTGCCAGGTAACTCTGCACACCCTGGAGTCCCAGCCAACCACTCCCTCTTGGCTCACGCCGTCCCAGAGATCATCCTTAATGGAGGCGGTTCAGGTATCTTGCAAGGATCTGGTTTTTACGAGCGCGAGTGAAAAGGGATTGTGTGGCGGGGGGTTTAAGGGGGTGCAGCGTCTGCAGTAATCCAGGCGTCCATGAGAAGTGGGGGAGGGGGGGGTGGGGGGTGGGGGTTGCCACGGAGATGGTTGAGGGCCGGAGCTCTCCATTGCGTTGCCCCATCCATCCAAGCGGCGGCCCTGAAAGCAGAGCCTCCTCCCGCGTGGGGAGAGCAACCACCTGACGGGGTTTCAAGTATGTGTCAGAGATCTCCTCCACCACCACCACCACCACCGTCCTCCTCCTCCCCGACCCCCCCAACTCCCTCCCCCCCTGGGCTGCTGCCAGGGGGGAACCATGGCCTAAGCTACCCTGGCTGGAGGAGGGAGGGATGGATGGAGCTGGTGTTGGTGTTGGTGTTGGTGTTGGAGTGGGTGGGGTTGATGGTATTATTGGTGGAGCACCAGGATCCTCTGTAGAGTGGCTGTGCCTCGCAAACGTTGCCACAACACCTAACAATGGCCGCCCTGCGCCCGTGATGTGTGGCGCCGAGAAAAACGGCAACTTACCGTCAATGCCTCTGTTATTTGTCGCCATCGACAGGTGACAAATGAAGACGCACACGTCGTCACCTTTTTTTAGCCATATGCGTGCATCACACACACACACCCCCCCACACACACAACACGTGTCATGTCACGCATGCATATCCCATGCATGCATGCATGCGTGACATGACACACGTCCCCCCAGTCACGCATTACAACACACATACACACACACACACACACACACACCACACACATGTTGAACCATCCTTTAAACAACTTAGCTCTAGCTCTCTCTCCGCGTGTACGAGCGAGCGAGTGTAGAATGACACCACCGCCACGACCGCCACCAACGCCAGTTTTAGCTTAGGAACAGGTGCAGATTACGCCCCCCCCCCACCCCCCGACCCCCAACACTCATCACAGGAACGCCAGCCCGCCCGCCCCCCCCCCCCCGCCACAGCCACATACCCCCACACCTCCATACCCTCCACCCTCCACTCCGTTCTACACCCCACCCACCGACTTCCACATGGGCCGCCCTATCCAGGAGGAACACCGGCTCACCGGGGAGGGGGGAGACGCTATAGACCCCAACGGAGCGAGCTAACGTCAGTGGAGTCAGCCGTGATGAGGTGAACTAATGAGCGCTGGTAATCAAACGTGGTGCAAATGGGATGTACAGTATACAGATAGTACTGTATCATTACAGTATATATCATAGAACCTAGCAATTTAGAACATTAGCCTTGCAACTATGAATGTTTGAAACCTGCTCTATTCTTATGTTTATGTACCACAGTGATACATTGCTGTCTCTCCTTCAACAAATCTACTCTTTGTAAGTCACTTTGGATAAATGTAAAAGTAAATATAT
The DNA here is from genome assembly GCA_002895965.2 of Coryphaenoides rupestris. NCBI lineage: Eukaryota > Metazoa > Chordata > Actinopteri > Gadiformes > Macrouridae > Coryphaenoides > Coryphaenoides rupestris. The sequence goes on from PIJE02002149.1 coordinate 44,129, forward strand.
GATGCATACTATATCGATTTCGGTTTCAACATGTTTTGGGGAAAAATTTAATAATTAAAAATAAAAACAACAAGGGTCTCTGTTTGTTTGTATGTATGTATGTATGTATGTATGCTTGTATGTATGTATGAATTATGTACGTACAGTATGTCTCTCCTGAGGGGGCGTGTCATAATCACATGGCCCATAATCATATGGCCTGTAAAGCCCTTTGAGACTGTAACTGTGATTAAGGGATATGCAAATACAATGTGACAGCTTTATTGCAATTGGGTGAAATTGGCGCATAACATTGAACATTAAAGAGAAAGTAGACATTCAAAAAAATTCTACAAATTCTAAAAATATATACAAAAAATAAGCAATAAAAAGGTGCAATTTAATAAAGATTCCTCTTCCTTTTGACTGCAATGCTCTGTTCGTGTTGAACTACTGTATGTGAGTGCGTTCAATTTCCCCGATGTGGTTTTCAAAGACGAGCAACCTTTTAAATCCTTCAGATTCCCCCATCAGCGCACAGCGGAGAGGAGACAGGAGTTTAAATCCTACACACTCACTTCACACACAGATCCTCTGGGTATGTGTAACATGCACACAGCCTGTGTGTGGTGAGCGTTGTTTATGTTGTGAACTGATACGTGTGTGTAGATGGCTTGTGTGTGCATTGATGTGTGTGTGTGTGTGTGTGTGTGTGTATTGATGTGTGTGTGTGTGTGTGTGTGTGTGTGTGTATTGATGTGTGTGTGTGTGTGTGTGTTGTGAAATGGGAAGGGTCATCTTACGGTTGCTACCTGTGTCGAGGTTAAAATAGACCACACACACCACACACACACACACACACACACGTGATCGCACAAACACACACACACAGAAAAATCTGAAACACACACACACACATAAACACAATCAGAAACACACACATGTAAACACACACACAGAAAAAAAAAGAAATACTAAAACATGCACACACATGCACAATCCGTGCACACATGCACACACAACACACACTCACACACACACACACACACGTACACCCACCCACACACAGAAACCAAAATACACACACACATACTGTACATATACACAAACGCACAGAAGCAAAAATACAGGAACACATACACACATACACACACACACACAAGCACGCTCGCACACACACCAAGCACAACACACACACACACACACACACACACACACACACACACACACACACACACACACACACACACACTTGTGGTCATGATTTGCGAGCGCAGTAGTGCGTTTGCCCGGCAGCGTGGCTCCTCGCTGGAGCGCGACGAAGAGGCCACATCATGTCAGGACACAACGAGATGCCCGGCGACATGTAGAGCGGGAATAGAGCACACGCACACACGCACACACACACACAGCACACACACACACACACACACACACACACACCACACACACACACACACACACACAGGAGGCTGGGTGGATTCTACTACATTGCCTTCTTGCTTGTGTATAATGATAGTGTGCCACACATTACAGGTTTAAAAGCCAGCTCTTGTAGCCGTAAAGGTGGAACAAATGTACGTGTTTCTAATGTACTGGGTTAGCAACACGTGTTCACAGGACTCATACACTACAGCTTCCCTATCTATGTAGCAATTTACAAGCCAGCAAGACGCCGTTTCCTTTGTTTGTGGGAAGACGGTCACACAAACAAACAGGATTCTGTATAATGTGTTTAATTTATTTGTTTTACTGCATCTCTAATGAACACCGCTCAGTGCAAACTGTCGACATTACGTGTATGAACGCATAATCGTGAATGTAAATGTAAATGTACATTTCAAGAGAGGTTTGGGTATGCCGCGGCCACAAGTGATTAAGAAGGGCAAATTCAGATTCAATTCAATTCAATTTTATTTGTATAGCTCTGAATCACAAGACAGTCTCAAAGGGCTTTACAGGCCAGATTGTTATGGGCCACAAGTGATTAAGAAGGGCAAACGGTTGGATAGATCCGTTTGTGAGGAAAATAATTTGATATTTGTATCAGTAGGTACAGCACTCGCTTAGTCTTACATTTACATTTACATTGAGGAGTATATCGCTGGATCAAGTCTTGCGATAGTTAAAGAGGTTCAGTTTTAGTTTCAGGTTAGTTTCAGATTTTATATCAACACTAAGATAGCATAATGGCCTCCAAAGACAATGCCAGAAGAGTGTGTTTAATACCGTTGTTCATCTCTGCTCTTTGTCTGTCTATCATTCCGTATGTCTGTCATTCTGTCTGTCCTGAGCGCTACCGTGTGCCTTTGACCCCGTGGTGCCTTAATCCTTTCTGTGTACACGCAGGACAAAACAAACACAAACAGCTTAATATGCCGGGCCGTGTGGCGGATGAGAAACTATGCAAGTATGTATGCACGTATGCGTGTACTGTATATACAGTATGTATGTATGTATGCTATTTATGTGAGCGTTAAACCCGACACTCGTCAATACCAAGTTGACATCGAACAACATCGAATCAAAATACTAAATAAGAGACAATGAGAGAGAGAGAGGCAAAGGCGGTCATAGAGCCAGCAGCTATAGCAACCAGGTCAGGTCATGGAGGAACGCAGAACAATAGATCAGCACGAGAGCATGAGAAGAAACACAATGCAATGAGAGACAGATAGAGGGGAGGGAGAAAGAAAAAGAGATAGCAACAGAGGAAGAGTAAAAGAGGGTAGAGATAGAGATATAGAGAGAGGGAGGGAGGGAGGGAGGGAGGAGGGGGAGGAGAGATAGAGAGAGAGAGGGAGAGAGAGAGGGAGAGAGAGAGGAGAAGAGAAAGAGAGAGAGCGAGGGAGGGAGAGTATGGATGAGAGAGAGAGAGAGAGAGAGAGCGGGAGAGCCAGTGCCAGATATCTCTAGTCCCTGTTTATTTCCAGACTGGCTGGCGTGTTGGCTGGCAGTGGGCTCTGTGCTCTGATCTCTCCGTACCAATGGGGTCTCCAGCCCACCTGGGCAGGGCTGCAGGTCCTGGGGACGCTACGGGACTCGTCTGCTGATCTCCCCCAACCCCCCTCCATTACATCCACCTGACCCCTGACTACTACTTCTACTGCTGCTACTACTACTACTACTACTACTACTACTACTACTACTACTACTACTACTACTGCTACTGCTGCTACTACGACCCAATCGATAGCCAAATGGATCTCCGGACGACGACGGCGACGACGACGCTCACAGGAAAGCCACGCGGAGAGCTGAGGATCTCTGACCACTCGCTGCTGCTGCTGCCGCTGTGCCGCTCGGGGACGCCGCCACCGACGCCGGAGAGGAGCTGCTGAGAGAGGGACAGACACTCCACCGGGGCAGACATGACAGGTAGGGGGTCGGGTCGCATGGGCTGGGGTGGGAGTGTCAACGTACGTCGCTTACGTTGACTTACGACAACAGTAGCTGTGTGACAACAGTGACGACGACAACAACAACAACAACAACAACGACGTTGACTCTAAATGAACAGCTGCAGCAACGGTGAAGTTGCACTCGCACCACCAACGTGTGTGTGTGTGTGTGTGTGTGTGAGACGTATTCCGCGACGTGAAATTCATACGTTGATCTTTTTAGCAACGTATTTATATTAATTCAATGTTTGTCTTCTGGAGTGGTCATTTCATTTCATGAGTCTAAAGGGTTTTTTTTATGCTGTCAAAACACATCAGCCGTTCTCTCGCATTGACCTCATTCTAGACCTGCTGTGGTAACACTTGACTGAGCTAATGCTCTCTTTGTGTGTGTGTGTGTGTGCGTGCGTGTGTGTGTGTGTGCGTGCCGTGCATGTATTCATTTGTGGGCATGTGTGTGTGCCTTTCGGTGCCATGCGTTGGTTTCTCTGTTTGTGCGTCTGCGGTGTGCAACGCATGCCTCGTTCTCGTACTTCGCTAACGAGGATGTGATTCGCACAAATCGGATTTAAACAAATCGGTGCGAATCGCAAACCGACACATCAGCACACGGCAAGCAGGGACCGAGGACGCCTCGGCACCAAAACAACGACTGGGATATCTCTCTCTTGGAGCACCAGGTTGTTCTCAGGTTGCAAATATGCATACTACAGTTGTCCATTAGCGTATATATGTGTATATTTACGATATACGTATACTTTTATATTATATATTCTTATAATATATATTTATATTGAATGGACATCATCATGCTGCATTCATTCTGTAATCTAGATTAGATGAGTTCTCGTGTTTCTGCATTCATTGCCTATAAAGACGACAATATTGCGTTGTCAATATTGCTGTTGTGAGCTCACCATTTATTCGAGTTAACGACTACGATTGTATTATAATGGCGGTGTACACTCATAACACATCGAGAGAGCACATTAGAACCCAGTTCCACACAACGCTTACTTGCCCATCAAACTGATAAAAAAGCTGCTAAGGCAACGCTAGCACTGCAGGCTGGCCGACTGCCTTTTCAAGCCGCTGCCACAGAGCCTTATCTCGCTGACCCCTCCCCCCTCCCCCCCCCCCCCCCCCCCCCCCCCCCCCCCCCCCCCCCCCCCCCCCCCCCCCCCCCCCCCCCCGCCACCCCCCCCCCCCCCTCCTCCCCCTCTGGCCAATTCTAAAAATACCACGGTAACGTTCTGGAAGGAAGATACCACGTATGAGGTTATCTCACCGGGATTCAGACACCCAATATCTGCAGCGGGCGAAGCTGTGTGTGTGTGTGTGTGTGTGTGTGTGTGTGTGTGTGTGTGTGTGGGTAGCGTGGGTGAGGGGTCCTTGTTGAAGTGCCCTCGAGCCTTGTGAGGCGTACGACGAGGAAGGCGTGGGCCGGCGAACGCATCTTCAAAAACGCAAACCGATGATGACACAAGGATAACAACGAGAACACAATCCTACGTGGCAGTGTTAGCTGCATAGGCTAGCAACATGCATGGACATACAGTATAAGATCATGCTGAAAACTGATTGGGACTCTAAAATGTTTATATATAAAAATACATATTATTCAAGTTATACCAGCATAAACTTTAGAGCTTTTTTTCTTCAGTCAAAATGAGAAGATATAGTATGTTAATCTATAGTTAACTGATATAACATTAGTTCCAACTAGCATAAGATAAATATCGATTCGTCCTCATGAGCTGTGAGGTTCACGATATTACACTGTTGCATAATACTATTAGCATTTTCCAAGCACCGTTTAGCTCTTATCCCAGCTATCCAGGCAACTTAGCAGTTATGAAACTCATTCTATTAGCCTTGTAGCTATGAATGCTCGTAAACTCTTTGAAAGTTGCTTTGGATAAAAGCGTCTGCCCAATGCCCTAAACGTAAATGTAAATGTAAATATCTCTACGTTCTCTTATTCTCTCTCTCTCTCCACAGTGGTCTTGGTGTACGCCCTCCTCTCCCTGGCCCTCTCCGCCTCCCACGCCTGCCCCAAGGAGTGCGCCTGCGACGCCGGCGCCGGGGTGGTGGACTGCCGCGGCCGCGGCCTCTACGACATCCCGCGGCGGCTGCACCCCGACACCCAGGAGCTCTACCTGCAGGACAACCGCATACGGGGCCTGGGCTCCATGGCGTTCCGGGAGACGCCGTCCGTGCGCGTCGTCGACCTGTCCAACAACTCCATCACCTCCGTGTCGCCGTCGGCGCTGCTCGGCCTGCGCGGCCTCCAGCGCCTCAGCCTGGCCAACAACGGCCTGCGGGAGCTCGACAAGCGGCTGCTGGCGCCCGTACGCTCGCTCACGCACCTCAACCTTTCGCACAACAGGTAGGCGCTGTAACGGTCATGTGTGACATTATTGAATATCACCACTAGGGGGCGCACCTCATTTTACGCAACTAGTCTTTAGTTACGTTTCGTTTCGGCGAAACAAAGAACGGGCGGGGGGGGGGGGGGGACGTTCTGTGTTTTTGGTGCAAAAAACGTGCTAAATGCGCGCACAGAGAGAAAGAGAGTGGTTATGTAACCGTAACTTTAGTTATGTAACGCTTGAGCCCGGTTTGACTGGAAGGAAGGTGCTCCGTGCGTGTGGGCAGGGTTTTTGTTTTGTCTGGAATCTCTTCTGCCTCGCTGTCGCTTAACATAAGAGAGAAGTGTGATGACCGACGACTTGATCCTCACAATGGAGTCGGCTGATGAAAGCAGACACACAGGACAGCACTGTGACTGTGTTTCTGTCGTCAATTTGGGCCAAGGATCAAGGGCAACATTTTTTAAATATAGTCATGGCTTTCCATTGGTGACTTTCCATATATATCATATTGTTTCACCGTGCCGCAATAAGCAATTTTCCTTTTACTCATTCATCACGCGTATCCTGTTCCCCTTGCCTGTGTATAATGATAGTGTGCCACACATTACAGGTTTAAAAGCCATCTCTTGTAGCCGTAAAGGTGGAACAAATGTACGTGTTTCTAATGTACTGGGTTAGCAACACGTGTTCACAGGACTCATACACTACAGCTTCCCTATCTATGTAGCAATTTACAAGCCAGCAAGACGCCGTTTCCTTTGTTTGTGGGAAGACGGTCACACAAACAAACAGGATTCTGTATAATGTGTTTAATTTATTTGTTCTACTGCATCTCTAATGAACACTGCTCAATGCAAACTGTTGACATTACGTGTGTATGAACGCATAATCGTAAATGTAAATGTACATTTCAAGAGAGGTTTGGGTATGCCGCGGCCACAGGTGATGAAGAAGGGCAAACGGTTGGACAGATCCCTTTGTGAAGAAAGTAATTTGATATTTGTATCAGTAGGTACAGCACTCGCTTAGTCTTACATTTACATTTACATTGAGGAATATATCGCTGGATCAAGTCTTGCGATAGTTAAAGAGGTTCAGTTTTAGTTTCAGGTTAGTTTCAGATTTTATATCAACACTAAGATAGCATAATGGCCTCCAAAGACAATGCCAGAAGAGTGTGTTTAATACCGTTGTTCATCTCTGCTCTTTGTCTGTCTATCATTCCGTATGTCTGTCATTCTGTCTGTCCTGAGTCGCTACCGTGTGCCCTTTGAACCCGCGGGTGCCTTAATCCTTTCTGTGTTACATGCAGGACAAAACAAACACAAACAGCTTAATACTGCCGGGGCCGCGTTGTGGCGGATGAGAACTATGAAGTAGGTATGTACGTATGCATGTACTGTATATACAGTATGTATGTATGTATGCTATTTATGTGAGCGTTAAACCCGACACTCGTCAATACCAAGTTGACATCGAACAACATCGAATCAAAATACTAAATAAGAGACAATGAGAGAGAGAGAGGCAAAGGCGGTCATAGAGCCAGCAGCTATAGCAACCAGGTCAGGTTATGGAGGAACGCAGAACAATAGATCAGCACGAGAGCATGAGAAGAAACACAATGCAATGAGAGAGAGTTAGAGGGGGGGGGGAGAAAGAAAAAGAGATAGCAACAGAGGAAGAGTAAAAGAGGGTGTGCACGAGAGATAGAGATATAGAGAGAAGGAGGGAGGAGGGAGGGAGGGAGGATGGGAGGGAGGGAGATAGAGAGAAAGAGAGAGAGAGGGAGAGAGAGAGGGAGGGAGGGAGGGAGATAGAGATAAAGAGAGAGAGAGAGGGAGCGAGGGAGGGAGAGTATGTGTGAGAGAGAGAGAGAGAGAGAGCGGGAGAGCCAGTGCCAGATATCTCCAGTCCCTGTTTATTTCCAGACTGGCTGGCGTGTTGGCTGGCAGTGGGCTCTGTGCTCTGATCTCTCCGTAGCCAAATGGATCTCCGGACGACGACGGCGACGACGACGCTCACAGGAAAGCCACGCGGAGAGCTGAGGATCTCTGACCACTCGCTGCTGCTGCTGCCGCTGTGCCGCTCGGGGACGCCGCCACCGACGCCGGAGAGGAGCTGCTGAGAGAGGGACAGACACTCCACCGGGGCAGACATGACAGGTAGGGGGTCGGGTCGCATGGGCTGGGGTGGGAGTGTCAACGTACGTCGCTTACGTTGACTTGACGACAACAGTAGCTGTGTGACAACAGTGACGACGACAACAACAACAACAACAACAACGACGTTGACTCTAAATGAACAGCTGCAGCAACGGTGAAGTTGCACTCGCACCACCAACGTGTGTGTGTGTGTGTGTGTGGCGTATTCCGCGACGTGAAATTCATACGTCGATCTTTTTAGCAACGTATTTATATTAATTCAATGTTTGTCTTCTGGAGTGGTCATTTCATTGTGAGTCTAAAGGTTTTTTTTATGCTGTCAAAACACATCAGCCGTTCTCTCGCATTGACCTCATTCTAGACCTGCTGTGGTAACACTTGACTGAGCTAATGCTCTCTTTGTGTGTGTGTGTGTGTGCGTGTGCGTGTGTGTGTGTGTGCGTGCCGTGCATGTATTCATTTGTGGGCATGTGTGTGCGCCTTTTGGTGCCATGCGTTGGTTTCTCTGTTTGTGCGTCTGCGGTGTGCAACGCTTGCCTCGTTCTCGTACTTCGCTAACGAGGATGTGATTCGCACAAATCGGATTTAAACAAATCGGTGCGAATCGCAAACCGACACATCAGCACACGGCAAGCATTGACCGAGGACGCCTCGGCACCAAAACAACGACTGGGATATCTCTCTCTTGGAGCACCAGGTTGTTCTCAGGTTGCAAATATGCATACTACAGTTGTCCATTAGCGTATATATGTGTATATTTACGATATACGTATACTTTTATATTATATATTCTTATAATATATATTTATATTGAATGAACATCATCATGCTTAATTCATTCTGTAATCTAGATTAGATGAGTTCTCGTGTTTCTGCATTCATTGCCTATAAAGACGACAATATTGCGTTGTCAATATTGCTGTTGTGAGCTCACCATTTATTCGAGTTAACGACTACGATTGTATTATAATGGCGGTGTACACTCATAACACATCGAGAGAGCACATTAGAACCCAGTTCCACACAACGCTTACTTGCCCATCAAACTGATAAAAAAGCTGCTAAGGCAACGCTAGCACTGCAGGCTGGCCGACTGCCTTTTCAAGCCGCTGCCATGCAGAGCCTTATCTCGCTGAGCCTCGAGCGAGCGTGGCCAATTCTAAAAATACCACGGTAACGTTCTGGAAGGAAGATACCACGTATGAGGTTATCTCACCGGGATTCAGACACCCAATATCTGCAGCGGGCGAAGCTGTGTGTGTGTGTGTGTGCGTGTGTGTGTGTGTGTGTGTGTGGGTAGCGTGGGTGAGGGGTCCTTGTTGAAGTGCCCTCGAGCCTTGTGAGGCGTACGACGAGGAAGGCGTGGGCCGGCGAACGCATCTTCAAAAACGCAAACCGATGATGACACAAGGATAACAGCGAGAACACAGTCCTACGTGGCAGTGTTAGCTGCATAGGCTAGCAACATGCATGGACATACAGTATAAGCTCATGCTGAAAACTGATTGTATTTTTATATATAAAAATACAATCAGTATATTATTCAAGTTATACCAGCATAAACTTTAGAGCTTTTTTCTTTCGTCAAAATGAGAAGATATAGTATGTTATTCTATAGTTAACTGATATAACATTAGTTCCAACTAGCATAAGATAAATAGCGATTCGTCCTCATGAGCTGTGAGGTTCACGATATTACACTGTTGCATAATACTATTAGCATTTTCCAAGCACCGTTTAGCTCTTATCCCAGCTATCCAGGCAACTTAGCAATTATGAAACTCATTCTATTAGCCTTTGAATGAATGCTTGTAAACTCTTTGTAAGTTGCTTTGGATAAAAGCGTCTGCCCAATGCCCTAAACGTAAATGTAAATATCTCTACGTTCTCTTATTCTCTCTCTCTCTCTCCACAGTGGTCTTGGTGTACGCCCTCCTCTCCCTGGCCCTCTCCGCCTCCCACGCCTGCCCCAAGGAGTGCGCCTGCGACGCCGGCGCCGGGGTGGTGGACTGCCGCGGCCGCGGCCTCTACGACATCCCGCGGCGGCTGCACCCCGACACCCAGGAGCTCTACCTGCAGGACAACCGCATACGGGGCCTGGGCTCCATGGCGTTCCGGGAGACGCCGTCCGTGCGCGTCGTCGACCTGTCCAACAACTCCATCACCTCCGTGTCGCCGTCGGCGCTGCTCGGCCTGCGCGGCCTCCAGCGCCTCAGCCTGGCCAACAACGGCCTGCGGGAGCTCGACAAGCGGCTGCTGGCGCCCGTACGCTCGCTCACGCACCTCAACCTTTCGCACAACAGGTAGGCGCTGTAACGGTCATGTGCGACATTATTGAATATCATCACTAGGGGGGCGCACCTCATTTTACGCAACTAGTTTTTAGTTACGTTTCGTTTCGGCGAAACAAAGAAACGGGGGGGGGGGCGGACGTTCTGTGTTTTTGGTGCAAAAAACGTGCGAAATGCGCGCGCAGAGAGAAAGAGAGTGGTTATGTAACCGTAACTTCAGTTATGTAACGCTTGAGCCCGGTTTGACTGGAAGGAAGGTGCTCCGTGCGTGTGGGCAGGGTTTTTGTTTTGTCTGGAATCTCTTCTGCCTCGCTGTCGCTTAACATAAGAGAGAAGTGTGATGACCGACGACTTGATCCTCACAATGGAGTCGGCTGATGAAAGCAGACACACAGGACAGCACTGTGACTGTGTTTCTGTCGTCAATTTGGGCCAAGGATCAAGGGCAACATTTTTTAAATATAGTCATGGCTTTCCATTGGTGACTTTCCATATATATCATATTGTTTCACCGTGCCGCAATAAGCAATTTTCCTTTTACTCATTCATCACGCGTATCCTGTTCCCCTTGCCTGTGGCCCGGTGTGTAGCCTGTCGGGTTTGCCGGGAGCGATGGGGGAAAGCCTGAGGAACCTCAGCCACCTGGGACTGTCCCACAACAAGCTGACACGCTTGGACCGATCCCTGCTGGAAGCCCTGGGCCACCTGGACAGCCTGGCTCTCCGGGAGAACCCCTGGAGATGTGACTGCCAGCTGATCGTCCTCAAACTCTGGCTGGAGACCTACCTTTTCAAAGGTTCGATCAATGACTTACGGGGGGGCCTACGAGTGAATGTGTGGGAATGCCTATCGGTGGAGGGAGCAGTCAGTACGAATTCACTGTCAAAGCCTTGGGTCTTGAACGCACTTCAAAACACATTACACATGGGCTATGCAGTCGTTACACAAAAAAATGGACTTTGTGTTTGAAAAACAGGTTAAGATCGTTCAAACACAATTGACCAACTATACTCCCGCGAGCCCTGAACAATACAGCTAAAGTGGGCCACAAAGTCCCATAATGGAGACTTACTGTGTTTGGGTAATACTCTTTCCCCAGACAGCTTGACACATTGGGGATTAGACCAGCCTAAAAGGTCCGTCCAATTAGCCAAAGAGGATGTGTGTGTGTGTGTGTGTGTGTGTACGTGTGTGTGTGCCTGTGCATATGGAAGATGTGCCATTTTGAATATTTGTGTGTATAAATGTATACGGAATATCTTCTCTTTATCCTAAGCTCGAATAAGGCTTTCAAATCAATCCTAATGCAATCATCACAGTGAATTTATCCATGGTGGGGCAGGGCAGTGTGTGGTGTACTGCTCTATGGCTGTCGGATATTGCGGCAATAATGAATAGGATGAATGGGATGACAGCGGTGAGTCGGTCAAGTGAGAAGGCATCCATTGGCTGAGATGCTACGTTGAGACAAGAGCATACAACATAAAGAGAGCAAATATGAGGCAGGGGGAAAGAGAGAGGCTGTGCAAATAGCCAGGGATAGCATTATTAATGAAGTGACCCATGTCAGCCAACAGGACATGAGAACGACTCATGGTCTTCAATAAAGGCCAGCCAATGACCAGAATAAATGGTAAATGGAATTATATGGCGATATTATCCAAAGCACTTTACAGTTGCCTCACATTCACCCATTCATACACCGACGGCGGTGTCAACCATGCAAGGTAACAACCAAATCCTTATTTCGTCTCTAATGTTTGGGGCTCCGACCCGCAGGCGGCGTGGTGGACGAGGTGCGCTGCTCTCAGCCACAGGAGATGCAGGACAAGGAGCTGCAGAGGATCCCCTACCAGCTCTTCCACGCCTGCATGACCACCAGCTACAACTACCTGTTCGCCAACATCCACCACCTGGACGAGAGGCTGCACCGGGGCCACGCCGATGGCAACCATGCCCACCCCGCGCTCCATGCCCCCGTGGGGATGGCGGAAGGGTTTGGCGGCGGCGGCGCCGGCGCCAGTGGAGGAGGAGGAGCGGTCGGAGGAGGCGGAGGCCTGCCCGAGTGCGAGCCCAAGCAGCGGCCGCGGCCCGTGAACCTGCGGCACGCCATCGCCACGGTGATCATCACGGGCGTGGTGTGCGGCATCGTGTGTCTGATGATGCTGGCGGCGGCCGTGTACGGCTGCGCCTACGCCGCCATCATGGCCAAGTACCAGCGGGAGGTGAAGAAGAACGAGGAGATGGCCGCCAGGCAGGAGGCCCAGCAGGCCAAGGCGCGGGAGAAGGAGCCGCTGGAGAACGCCATCGCATAGGACGCCTGGGGATGGCCAAATCTCCCAGGTGTCTGACTATGCAGTGGACTGAAGCTGTACACAGCTCGCTACAGGGTTTCCCAGGGAGGGGTGGAGGGGTTTGAAGGGGTGGTGGGGGCGGAGCCAAAGTAATATGACATATCAATTCCATTACGTCGCAGAGACAATTCAGAGTCACAGATGGATTTAAAATAGTTATATATTTATATTTGTGTGTGTGTGTGTGTGTGTGTGTGTGTGTGCGTGTTTGGAGTTATATGTAATTCTAATGCAAATGTAAACATATTGATTACAGAGTTTAGTTTTGTCTTAACTCTCGTCGATTTTTTGGAACTTATTTGAGAGGAAAAAAAGAAAATTCACAGTGGGCAGCTGTTGTTGATGTTGAAGTCGATTTCTTGTTCCTCTGTGCGTGTGTGTGTGTGCGTGTGTGTGTGCGTGTGTGCGTGTGTGCGTGTGTGTGTGCGTGTGTGTGTGTGTCTGTGCGGGCGTGTTTGTGATTAAGGATGTGTGTTATTAACTTTAGTGTTTGTGAACTGAATGAGTTCAGTGTGCTGTCCTTCTGCTCCAGCACACTGTGGTCTCCCCCAGGCCACATGAGTACCCACAATGCACCGCTCCCACGTCGACATATCCAGGCACCGTGAAATCACCGCTGCCATGCCAAGCACCATTCTTCCACTCTCTCTCTCTCTCCCTCTCTCCCTCACCCTCTCTATCTTTCTCTCTCTCTCCTTTTTTAATGATCAATTCTAATCTTTTATCACGTGCTACATGCTAAAAGTCATTTTATTCTCATTTAAGATACGCTTCGATTGTACCTTTTCATTCACACTTCACATGTCACCGTGTTCACTTGTCATGGGATTCGACTGCACTTTCTGACTGCATCTCTCACTTTCTGACTGCATCTCTCACACTTTCTGACTGCATCTCTCACACTTTCTGACTGCATCGCTCACTTGTCATCAAAGAACGAATAAATATTCAGAACGAACATTCAGTCCCGACCGCAACGTTTTTACAACCAAAAGGAGAACCGATCGTCGTGCTTGATGATAGAACGTGTAAAAGCACGTCATCTTCAAAACGCAAACCGATGATGACACGAGGATAACAGCGAGAACACAATCCTACGTGGCAGTGTTAGCTGCATAGGCTAGCAACATGCATGGACATACAGTATAAGCTCATGCTGAAAACGGATCGGGACTCTAAAATGTTTATATATAAAAATACACAGAATATTATTCAAGTTATACCAGCATAAACTTTAGAGCTTTTTTTCTTTAGTCAAAATGAGAAGATATAGTATGTTATTCTATAGTTAACTGATATAACATTAGTTCCAACTAGCATAAGATAAATAGTGATTCGTCCTCATGAGCTGTGAGGTTCACGATATTACACTGTTGCATAATACTATTAGCATTTTCCAAGCACCGTTTAGCTCTTATCCCAGCTATCCAGGCAACTTAGCAATTATGAAACTCATTCTATTAGCCTTGTAACTATGAATGCTTGTAAACTCTTTGTAAGTTGCTTTGGATCAAAGCGTCTGCCCAATGCCCTAAACGTAAATGTAAATGTAAATATCTCTACGTTCTCTTATTCTCTCTCTCTCTCCACAGTGGTCTTGGTGTACGCCCTCCTCTCCCTGGCCCTCTCCGCCTCCCACGCCTGCCCCAAGGAGTGCGGCCTGCGACGCCGGCGCCGGGGTGGTGGACTGCCGCGGCCGCCGGCCTCTACGACATCCCGCGGCGGCTGCACCCCGACACCCAGGAGCTCTACCTGCAGGACAACCGCATACGGGCCTGGGCTCCATGGCGTTCCGGGAGACGCCGTCCGTGCGCGTCGTCGACCTGTCCAACAACTCCATCACCTCCGTGTCGCCGTCGGCGCTGCTCGGCCTGCGCGGGCCTCCAGCGCCTCAGCCTGGCCAACAACGGCCTGCGGGAGCTCGACAAGCGGCTGCTGGCGCCCGTACGCTCGCTCACGCACCTCAACCTTTCGCACAACAGGTAGGCGCTGTAACGGTCATGTGCGACATTATTGAATATCACCACTAGGGGGGCGCACCTCATTTTACGCAACTTGTTTTTAGTTCCGTTTCGAACAAAGAAACGGGGGGGGGGAGGCGGGGGGGAGGACGTTCTGTGTTTTTGGTGCAAAAACGTGCGAAATGCGCGCGCAGAGAGAAAGAGAGTGGTTATGTAACCGTAACTTTAGTTATGTAACGCTTGAGCCCGGTTTGACTGGAAGGAAGGTGCTCCGTGCGTGTGGGCAGGGTTTTTGTTTTGTCTGGAATCTCTTCTGCCTCGCTGTCGCTTAACATAAGAGAGAAGTGTGTTGACCGACGACTTGATCCTCACAATGGAGTCGGCTGATGAAAGCAGACACACAGGACAGCGCTGTGACTGTGTTTCTGTCGTCAATTTGGGCCAAGGATCAAGGGCAACATTTTTTAAATATAGTCATGGCTTTCCATTGGTGACTTTCCATATATATCATATTGTTTCACCGTGCCGCAATAAGCAATTTTCCTTTTACTCATTCATCACGCGTATCCTGTTCCCCTTGCCTGTGGCCCGGTGTGTAGCCTGTCGGGTTTGCCGGGAGCGATGGGGGAAAGCCTGAGGAACCTCAGCCACCTGGGACTGTCCCACAACAAGCTGACACGCTTGGACCGATCCCTGCTGGAAGCCCTGGGCCACCTGGACAGCCTGGCTCTCCGGGAGAACCCCTGGAGATGTGACTGCCAGCTGATCGTCCTCAAACTCTGGCTGGAGACCTACCTTTTCAAAGGTTCGATCAATGACTTACGGGGGGAGACCTACGAGTGAATGTGTGGGAATGCCTATCGGTGGAGGGAGCAGTCAGTACGAATTCACTGTCAAAGCCTGGGGTCTTGAACGCACTTCAAAACACATTACACATGGGCTATGCAGTCGTTGCACAAAAAATGGACTTTGTGTTTGAAAAACAGGTTAAGATCGTTCAAACACAATTGACCGACTATACTCCCGCGAGCCCTGAACAATACAGCTAAAGTGGGCCACAAAGTCCCATAATGGAGACTTACTGTGTTTGGGTAATACTCTTTCCCCAGACAGCTTGACACATTGGGGATTAGACCAGCCTAAAAGGTCCGTCCAATTAGCCAAAGAGGATGTGTGTGTGTGTGTGTGTGTGTGTGTGCCTGTGCATATGGAAGATGTGCCATTTTGAATATTTGTTTGTATAAATGTATACGGAATATCTTCTCCTTCTTTACATTTTTGACAGATTTATCCTAAGCTCGAATAAGGCTTTCAAATCAATCCTAATGCAATCATCACAGTGAATGTATCCATGGTGGGGCAGGGCAGTGTGGTGTACTGCTCTATGGCTGTCGGATATTGCGGCAATAATGAATAGGATGAATGGGATGACAGCGGTGAGTCGGTCAAGTGAGAAGGCATCCATTGGCTGAGATGCTACGTTGAGACAAGAGCATACAACATAAAGAGAGCAAATATGAGGCAGGGGGAAAGAGAGAGGCTGTGCAAATAGCCAGGGACAGCATTATTAATGAAGTGACCCATGTCAGCCAACAGGACATGAGAACGACTCATGGTCTTCAATAAAGGCCAGCCAATGACCAGAATAAATGGTAAATGGAATTATATGGCGATATTATCCAAAGCACTTTACAGTTGCCTCACATTCACCCATTCATACACCGACGGCGGTGTCAACCATGCAAGGTAACAACCAACACGTCAGGAGCAGTGAGGGTTAGGTGGTGTCTTGCTCAGGGACACCTCGACACTTAGCTAGGCGGCGCGAACCAGCAACCTTCTGTTTGCCAGACAACCGCTTACCGCCTGAGCTACTGCCGTTCCCAATGGAAACTCAATGTTAAACTCACTCCAAACGAATCCTTATTTCGTCTCTAATGTTTGGGGCTCCGACCCGCAGGCGGCGTGGTGGACGAGGTGCGCTGCTCTCAGCCACAGGAGATGCAGGACAAGGAGCTGCAGAGGATCCCCTACCAGCTCTTCCACGCCTGCATGACCACCAGCTACAA
>PIJE02002149.1:65723-67512 GCA_002895965.2 Coryphaenoides rupestris
AACACCACGTTACCTACCAGCAGCGATGGGTGACTTCCTCTCGTCCAAGAGCTGAATGGCGGTGCTGGCCAACACAACACTGGTGTTCTCCGATCCTGGAACACACACACACACACACACACACGCACACACACAGGGAGGAAAACAGAAGACTTCATGAGTTACACCACAATTCCCAGTATTAGCTCTGAGGTGACCACAGGCCGATTGGAAAAGAGGGCAAGAATGATCATGAGAAGCCGCAGAGAGAGAGAACGTTCCAAGGCCCAGCCGTCGCTAGCTCACTAGCTCGTGCACTAGCTCGCCGCTAGCTCGCTAGCTGCCACAGTCGATCGCGTCCAAGCCCAAGAGAGGAGCGCCTTGGATGGGCTCGCGTTAGCCAGAACCTACAGGCGGGACCCTCGGTCAAACCAACACATTCAATACAATAGTGAGCAGGACGGAGGCTTATTGCAATGGAAGTAAGTGAGTGTGTGTATTGGGTTTAGTGGCCGGGTTTTGTTTTTTTTGTATGAACGTACGCAAACGTGTTTTTATGATTTCTCCAATGCAGGCTTTTGTGTGTGTGTGTGTGTGTGTGTGTGTGTGTGTGAACACAGGACATTGGTTCACAACAAGTACAGGCCCTTCGCTGGTGTCGTCTGTTGAAATAAACCTTATATGTTACGTATCGATCACAAATGCTACACAGAATTATGCATTGCTAAAGAATTATTAATTAATACAGAATTGTAGTCACATGTCTTTTTATGATTTTTTCTTCCAATGCAGGCTTTATCTCTCCCTCCCCTCTCCTCTGTTCCTTTCGTCTTTCGTCTCTCTTCCTGTCACTCCTCCCCTCCCGCGGCGCTCGTAGCTATTATATATCACTGACGCACGCTGGAAAGAAGCTGGACATCACAATGCCGCCCTCCTCCTCCCTCCTCCTCCTCATCCTCCTCCCTCCTCCTCCGGCCCCTCACTCCTCAATAACGCACACGCTCAGCGTGCAAGCGCAGACAAATAAACAGTAACTACGAGTTACAGCGGTGTGTGTTGGTGAATGTAAGTGTAAAGTGTCTTATGTGGTGTGTGGTGAATGTAAGTGCTGTGTGTGCGAGTGTCAGCGTAGAGGACGCGAGAGTATTGCGACACTCCCACCCCCCACTACCAACCCACCCACCATCTCGCCAACAACACGTTAACCTACCCAGCAAGCGCAGATGGCGTGCTCCTCTCGTCGCACAGAGCTGCGAATGGCGGTGCTGGCCAACACCAACAACTGGTGTTCTCCGATCGCTGGAACCACACATCACACACACACACACACGCACAACACACAGGGAGGGAACAACAGAGACTTCATGAGTTACACCACAATTCCCAGTAAATTAGCTCTGATGGTGACCACAGGGCCGGATTGGAAAGAGGGCCAAGAAATGACTCATGAGAAGCCACGCGAGAGCGAAGAAGTTCCAAGGCCCAGCGTCGGCTAAGCTCACTAGCTCAGTGCCACTAGCCTCGCACGCCTAGCTCGCTAGCTGCCACAGTGCGATCGCGTCCAAGCCCACAAGAGGGAGCGCCTTGGATGGGCTTGCGTTAGCCCAGAACCCTACAGCGGGACCCCTCGGTCAAACCAACACATTCAATACAATACAGAGGCAGGACGGCAGGCTTATCTTGCAGATGGAAGCCGTAAGTGAGTGTGTGTGACTTGGTTTTTAGTGGCCGCGTTTTGTTTTTTTTGTATGAACGATGCAAACACGTTTTTTATGATTTCTCCAATGCAGGCTTTTGTGTTGGTGTGCCC
>PIJE02002150.1:2500-7500 GCA_002895965.2 Coryphaenoides rupestris
ACAATTTTCCAGTGCATGGTGATGGAGTGCTGGGGCTTCTCTTCTTTAATGTTAATGTTTGTTTGTGCTTAAATAAGTGCTTTTCCACGGAACCACATGACTGTTGAACGGCGCGACACACGTCAGCTCTTTATCTATTTTGCACAGGCCGGCGGCTTCCTCCTGCTGACCTTTGACCTCGCGTCGAATCGGACGGAGCAAAGGAAAAATCGTGAAACCCGTGATCTAGAAAAGCGATTCCCACCACCACCACCGAGCCACAAGGGGAGCCAGAGAGGTTTTTTTGTTGCTTACTTCGTATAACAATCTCACCCTTTAAGATTCACGGACGACGCTTAGACGGACGCGAGGTGGAACGATACGATCGATAAAAGAAAGGCGAGAGTTTGTAAACTTCCCAGATGGGGAAACGATCCCGCCGATATATACACACACAGTATACAGTATATATATATACACACAGTATACAGTATATATGACCGCTTGTGGCTCCAAAAGTCCGAGATAGTCGTGTGCCTGCTGCCCCGTCCCCGGTTTTCCTGTAGAAACTTAAAAGCCATGTTAAGAGAGCCGTCGTCTTTGTGTCGCCGCGTTGCTCCGGTGAAAACACATTCTTTCAGTTGACCTGAACTCAGGTGTACGTTTCTTCTAAGTCCTCGGAAAAAGATCTCGACGATGTACGGCATCCGACGAAGAGTAGATGCATGTTGTTCAGTGTTGTTTTGAGGGAGGGAAGGAATGACTCCCTCTTCTTCACTGAGGGGGGGTTTAGTTTTTTGGTTTTTTTGTAGAACACAATATGCTCTTGTGACGATGTTTGTTTGTGTCTTCGTTGTCACGGTAACGACCGACTACTATAACCCCCGAACACAGCCGGGCGACGCCGGACCAACGTTGCATGCGGTCGCCATACTCTCTCCATCGCGTACGACTCTCCTCAAGTGCTCAGGGAATTATGCAGCAGCACTGTGTCTAGCCCCCCCCCCCCCCCCCGCCGCTTCGACGTCGTTCACCTGTGACTGTGTTTCTGTTTGTTTGTTTGTTTGTTTGTTTGTTTGTTGTGGTGTTTCCGGTGTTTCCGGTGTTTCCGGTGTTTCCGGTGTTTTCTGGTGTTTTCCGGTGTTTTCCGGTGAGTATTGTTGTCGTCGCGTGGAGCCGAGCGTCGGAGCGTCACGGTAAAACCGAAACAGTTTTAGCGGCTCGAGAGTTCCGAGTCATTTATGAGTGAACCGTCTCGTGGGGCCCGACTCGCCGTCGTTGTTCGCTTTTGCTTCCGGGTTTATCCGCGGCGCGAGCGATGAAGACGCGAGCGATGAAGACGCGAGCGATGAAGACGCGAGCGATGAAGACGCGTACGAACGCAGGCGAGCTTTAGTCTCTTTATTTTTTCGGGGGGATGATGTCGCGAGGCGTCAGAAGCGTCGCCGTCGTCGTCGCTCAGACACGTCGGATGCAAAAACGTCTCTCTCTTCGCTAACCCTTTATCGTGATTCTAAGCCAAATCCCAGCGCCGGGGGTCCGGAGACTGGTTAGCCCCGCGCCGCGCGCTACGAGAGATTATCCATGAAAGGAGCAAGATTACTGCTATTCTTACAAAAGGGCTGAAGACTTAACTGTTTACTAATCCAGACAGTGAGCTACTATTTGTGTGCCAGAGGCCATGACCTTAGTATAGTCCTCAAAAAGAACCCTGAAATAGGAAAGCAAATGTAGAAATTAAAGTTACTAGGATAGTCTCCCCTTTCAAATAGACCACAGCATTTGAAATCTCTGTTTGTCCTTAAATCTGACGTCTCGTGCTTGGATGCTGCGAGCTTGCATGTGGAGCAGGTGTGTGTGTGTGTGTGTGTGTGTGTGTGTGTGTGTGTGTGTGTGTGTGTGTGTGTGTGTGTGTCTGTGTTGGTGTGTGTGTGTGTGTGTGTGTGTGTGTGTGTGTGTGTGTGTGTGTGTGTGTGTGTGTGTGTGTGTGTGTGTCTGTGTGTGTGTGTGTGTGTGTGTGTGTGTGTGTGTGGTGTGTGTGTGTGTGTGTGTGTGTGTGTGTGTGTGAGCAGGACATTGAGGAGACCTCCACTTTGGACGCCGGGCAACGATAGATTTTGGTCTTTGGGTCTGAACTACTTTGTCGCTTCCGTTTTTCACCTCAATTTTCCTTTAAAGTTAAAATACTGAAAGATTCTGTTGTTGTTGTTTTTTTCTTTTTCCGAATGAATTTTTCCATGAATTGAGCTGATATGTAAATAGACTTTGTGAATAGGATTAATGACTGTCCAGATAATTATTTAGGAATGTTCTGCTATTCATGCATGTCTGTGTGTGTGTGTGTGTGTGTGTGTGTGTGTGTGTGTGTGTGCGCGTGACTGGGTGTCGATCGTAATTCTCGATGAAATGTTTAATGTAAAAAGACAAAAAAAACCAAAAAGAAAACAAGGAAAAGCTGAACTCTCCACCGCAAACCCTTTTGTGAGGCGCTGGGAGTGGTGGTGGAGTGGTCCTCCGCGGGGTCGTCACCGGGGGTCTGAGGGGACCGCAAACGGTGTTCCAGTCGAGTTTGTGGAGCGTCTGTGGTTTACCTGAACTCAGGTGTACGTTCTGTCTTTTCTGTGTAATAACAACATCAACATCAACAACAATAAAACGAATTAGACGTCAGAATAGACATCTAGAAGTCACTGCGCAAACCAACAGAGATGATCCTGAAAGCATGTTTAGAATGTTCCTTTATTAAGCGGACCGGAGGGAACGCGTCGACGGTCTTACGGTTGAACACTTTGAGGTTTTCGTTCTTTTTGTACGACCTTATAACCCCGCTGTACGCCGTCGTTTGTATCCGTGTCGGTGTGTGTGTGAGGCCCACATGGGAACACGTCTTCTTCTTCTTCTTCTTCTTCTTCACGTGTTTCCTGGCCAGACGTATCTACTTCCTGTCCTTCCTGTCCCAACTTCCTGTCCCCGTGTCTCAACCCCCATAAGAAACTTTGACTCGTCCCGCCAAACGGCTCCGGTCGCAAAGAACTCTGTGAACACACTCTGTGAATCGTTACCGCGGTTACTGATGGGACCGGCGTGACCGTCACGTCGTTGCGGTTACCATGGGAACAGAGCCTGTTGACGGTGGTGGCCATTTTGTTTCCCCGATGTCATCGATTAACCTTGTCGGTGACAAAACCCCCCCCCACCACCACTATTAGCATCTTAGCATAGCGTCTGTCACGAGATCAGGTGAACGGTTGGCCGAGCTTAAGCGTCGCCCTGGCAACCACCCACCCCCCCCCCCCCCCCCCCCCTCCCCCTACTGTGTTGTGATGATGATGATGAAGAGGACGACGGCGACGAAGAATCCGCTGTGTTCTGGGGGGGGGGGCCTCCGCATCC
This sequence comes from Coryphaenoides rupestris, assembly GCA_002895965.2. Lineage (NCBI taxonomy): Eukaryota > Metazoa > Chordata > Actinopteri > Gadiformes > Macrouridae > Coryphaenoides > Coryphaenoides rupestris. The sequence continues at coordinate 5,873 of PIJE02002150.1, forward strand.
GATGCCTTCGACAATCATGTTGCAAATGTCAGTCACCATGACGACGACGGTCCACGCAAAGTGATGAAATAAACCCCAAATGATAACGAGGAGTCGTGTGTGTGTGTGTGTTGGAGGAGGAGGAGGAGGTTTGAGGTGGAGGGGAGGAGGAGGAGGTGGTGGAGGTGAGAGGAGTAGAGGAGAGGAGGAAGAGAAGGAGGAGGAGGTTTGAGGTGGAGGGGAGGAGGAGGAGGTGGTGGAGGTGAGAGGAGCAGAGGAGAGGAGGAGGTGGAGGAGAGGAGGAGGATGCAGAGGTGACACATTGAAGCAGTCCGGCCACTAGCCTTTAGCCACTAGCCTTTAGCCACTAGCCGTTAGCCACTAGCTTTAGCCACTAGCCGTTAGCCACTAGCCATTAGCCACTAGCCATTAGCCACTAGCCGTTAGCCACTAGCCATTAGCCACTAGCCTTTAGCCACTAGCCGTTAGCCACTAGCCACTAGCCTTTAGCCACTAGCCGTTAGCCACTAGCCATTAGCCACTAGCCTTTAGCCACTAGCCGTTAGCCACTAGCCTTTAGCCACTAGCTGTTAGCCACTAGCCGTTAGCCACTAGCCATTAGCCACTAGCCTTTAGCCACTAGCCGTTAGCCACTAGCCTTTAGCCACTAGCTGTTAGCCACTAGCTGTTAGCCACTAGCCGTTAGCCACTAGCCTTTAGCCACTAGCCTTTAGCCACTAGCCGTTAGCCACTAGCCTTTAGCCACTAGCTGTTAGCCACTAGCTGTTAGCCACTAGCCGTTAGCCACTAGCCTTTAGCCACTAGCCTTTAGCCACTAGCCGTTAGCCACTAGCCTTTAGCCACTAGCTGTTAGCCACTAGCCGTTAGCTCGCCACGCTAGCAGCTGCCCAGATGCTCTGCAGACGCTCCTGGTAGATGTTGACGTGGCACCGGGAGGGACGGGACACACACATCTGGACCCGCCCCCCACCGGCGGACAGGAAGACAGGAAGACAGGAAGTCAGGAAGGCAACCAGATAGATGGATGGATGGAGTTATAGATGCACAGAGAGACACGGTGAGAGAGACGGAGAGATGGATTTAGAGACGCGACGCCGTGCGGCAGTCGTCAGAGAATTAAAACTGTCGGTCCTCCGGTCACGGCTGGAGTTTGCGTGCGATGACCGTCGCCGGGTGTTAACGACGCCCATAACATCTTGTCACCGAAAAGTGCAATTTGCGGTTGCAGTCAATAACCCAGACTCAGGCTCTGTTTAGAGGCCTATCAGGGGAGGTCAAGGGTCAACCGGTGGCTGTGGGTAATTGGCTGAGCTCTCTCTCGTCCTAATGAGAGTTTATAGCTCGGTCGGCTCAGCTTCCCCCCCGACGTCTGAATCCACGTCTCTCGTCCGCTCCTCCTCCTCGTCCTCCTCGCTCTCCTCTGGTTGTTTGTTTATGACTTGGAAAACTTTTCCGTTCAACGGCTCAAAGAATGAAGTCCGGACAAACTCGTCTGTCCACAGGAACAAACATTTTCAAAACAAAGCCGTTGTCAGGACGCTCTGCTAGTGCAGTTATTTAGACTTTAGTCACCGACTATCATGATTATAAACACCACGGTGGCTCCGGGCGCGAGACTGCAAGACGCT
>PIJE02002150.1:13778-16278 GCA_002895965.2 Coryphaenoides rupestris
GTCCTCCGGGTCAATATTGTGAAACCCAGCCTGAATAATTGATGATCTCTGTGTGTGTGTGTGTGTGTGTGTGTGTGTGTGTCTCTCACCCGGGTGTCGTCCTGCTGGAGCCAGTCCAGTCCAGGCGGGTGGAGGTGGTTCTGTGGGTGGAGGAGGAGGCTGCTGCTGCTGCTGCTGCTGCTGCTGCTGCTGCAGTTAGAGAACTGGAAGAGGCTGGCGAAGACGCGCTGGTTGTCCGGCGTGTCGGGGAAGATGGCGTCCTGGAAGTTGACGCCGTGCGGCAGGATGTTGTAGTTCTCGTCCATCCTGCGAAAAACAAAATGTTTGTTTGTTTGTGAAGTGACCTCGTATTTGGGCCTTGTAAGTTGTAAATTGACCTTTTTTTAAATGTATTTGTATCCATAACCTCACGCTACCGATAACGATTTGACGCCTTTGACGCACGACGGGACTCACCTGAGGAAGAAGACGTATGACTCGTTCTGCACGACGGTGTGCGAGTGGCAGGACAGGTAGCCCAGGCCCGTCACGTTGAGCCGCGACCCCGCCGGCACCTCCAGCATGCTGCCCCACGCCTGGTCGCACACCAGCTCCACCTGGCCCCGGCCCGCGACCACGACCACGTTTACACCACTTTTACATCTCGTGTTCTCTTGTTGTGAAATAAATAAAACCTTTACTTACTCACCTCCGCCGTGTAAAGCAGGCCCTCCTCCGCGCCCTCCGACCCGTAGCCGTACGGGTCGAGGAAGGGCAGCGAGTTGTGGACGCTCCCATCGTGCTGATGCTGGTGATGCTGGTGATGATGATGCTGGTGATGCTGCTGGTGGTGCTGATGCTGCGGCGGCGGCGGCGGCGGCGGCGGCTCCCGGTGGTGGATGGCGAGCACCTTGGCGTACACGATGACCTCGGCCAGCTCGGCGCGGCAGGCGTCGCTCAGCGGCCTCCACTCGGCGGGCAGCCCGCAGCCGCGCACGCCCGCCGTGACGCAGAGGGTCGCCGTCAGCAGCCACAGCGACATCATCGCCGACAAACAAACAACCCGGATGTCACCTGACAGACGTGATGCCGATGGTCCGTAAGTCTTTACCTCCCTCGCTCTCGCCAACCACGGGGATATTTGGGGATTAAGTCAGTTGTTGAGCTTTCTGAGGCGGCTCAGACCTCCATGAGTCCTCTCTGGGTTGGCTTAGCTCTCCACGAGTCCTCTCACAGCTCTCTGAGTCCTCTCGCAGCTCTCTGGGTCTGAGTCCTCTCACGGCTCTCTGAGTCTGAGTCCTCTCACAGCTCTCTGGGTCTGAGTCCTCTCACGGCTCTCTGGGTTTGAGTCCTCTCACAGCTCTCTGGGTCTTAGTCCTCTCACAGCTCTCTGGGTCTGAGTCCTCTCACAGCTCTCTGGGTCTGAGTCCTCTCACAGCTCTCTGGGTCTGAGTCCTCTCACGGCTCTCTGAGTCTGAGTCCTCTCAGTCACCTGGGCTGGGGTCCCATTCAGGGACGGCCCCCCTGGATCTCATCCCCTCCTCTCTCGGCTCCACTCAGCCAATCACAAAGCTCCAAAGTTTCCAGCCAATAGCTGGCCAGGATCTCTGCTCCTCAAAAAGTTTTTTCCCTTCTTTTTTTTCTTTTTACAACTGGACACACACACACACACACACACACACACACACACACACACACACACACACACACACACACACACACACACACACACTCAACTTATTATTTCATTGTAAAGCATCGAATGTGTTGTCTTGAGGTGATATAATAGAGTTAATAAAGATTAAATAAAGTTGACTACACATTGTCATGGTGGCCAAAACTCACCTCATATATAAACTCTAAAGTCCTTTAAATGGGTTCAGATTTGAGCATTCACAAGCATGCAAAAAAAAGCTATTAATGTATTTCCGCAGACCTATTTATTGATGGATGTATTGATTATTATGTGTTTATCTGTAACAGATAGCAGGGCTCTCAGGCTCCTCGTTTTGGGAGCCCTGCTGAACTGTCACGGCTCAATACCGCCACCCAGCGGACACCGCGCACACATGCAGCCTTAATGAGATCTTAGAGATACTGGAGAGTGTGAATGTATGAGTCTGTCTTCTACACCAGCACAGATCATACATCAAATCAACGCTCCTTCGTATTTCATTGCCACGGTAGCTTTCATAAGCCAGGGATCTTCGGCGGTGTACGTGTGCCGCAACGTAAAGACATAAAATACGATGAATTTAATTGTACTCGCTTGTCTTTGTGTCACACGGCGAGCTACTGCACTTTAGTTCGCTTTGTTATAGTTTCATTTGCTCTGTGTGCTGTGCAGTAATATCGGCATCGCCTCACACGTGAAGAACGGTACATTAGAGACAGTAAATGATGAGGGTGTCGGATGTGGGTGACGGGGTCGTCCCAGGGCGCGACCTTTCACCTTTCACTTTTCACCCAGTTAGTCTCGGTCCTCAGACCCAGTCGACCCCGAACGACCTGCAGACACGCT
>PIJE02002150.1:21278-74563 GCA_002895965.2 Coryphaenoides rupestris
TATTATTATTATGAATATTATTCATTGTTCATTACGTTTATTTTCCCGGGGCCACGCCCACTTGTCTCAATTTGTCCACTGTGCTCGCGCCTTGATTGTGAAAATATTGTGCACCTGTTAATATATATATATATATGTGTGTGTGTGTGTGTGTGTGTGTATGTATTCCTTCAAACTATTTAAAGAAAAGTAATGCATTTTAAGTTATCTTTGTATTGTATTTTATTCTATTTTATTTCACCAAAGATTATTTATTCTGTGTTTTTTTTCAATTACTGCTAATTAGACGTCGTTAGTTCTTCAGAGACAACTTAACTGTAGTTAATGTTACTGTGTGATGTTACTCAAGTTCTGTGAAATAAAGAGAAATAAAACTGTACTTTGATTAAGTGTGCTTCTGATTTGACAAAGTGTGTGAGTGAGTGAGTGAGTGAGTGAGTGAGTGAGTGATTGCGTGTGTGTGTGTGTGTGTGTGTGTGCTTATCCACTGTGTATACAACAGTTGCATGTTGTGAAACAACATTTGTCAGTGGCTTAAATGTCTCTCTCTCTCTCTCTCTCTCTCTCTCTCTCTCTCTCTCTCTCCCCCTCCCTCCCTCCCTGTCTCGCTCCCCCTCTCTCTATCATATTTACTGTAACAGATTGTTTCGTAAGGTCAATGACTCTCTCAACCATGTTTGCCCACTTACGTGCTTGTGGAAAGGTACTCACGCTCTCTCTCTCTCTCTCTCTCTCTCTCTCTCTCTCCCCCCTGTGTGAGTCTACCCGACCCTGTCATCACTCAATCTTTTGGAATTGCGTTATTTTAAAAATTCTTACATTTTTTTAAATACACACACAGACACACAGACACACACACACACAGACACACACACACACACACACACACACACACACACACACACACAGAGATATGTGCGGTGGCGTTGGTCCTTTCAGGGGGTTAAGCTACACAGAGTAGCAGAGTTATAGCAGAGTTGTCTTCGGAGGACGTTCTCTCTCTCTCTCTCTCTCTCTCTCTCTCTCTCTCTCTCTCTCTCTCTCTCTCTCTCTCTCTCTCTCTTCCCCCCCCCCTCTCCGGGTTATCTCCTCTGCTACTTGCCGTGACCCGACGGCAAGTCTCACTTCCCAGATAACAGACGTCTCATAACGGGGGGTCAAAGTTCACCGACGTCTCATCCTCCTCACACACGTGCAGCCACCGTGCACCCAAGGGTCCCTCTTGTCTTGACCCTGAATCTATCCCCCCCCACCACCACCACCACACCACCACCACCACCAACACCTAAGTTCTAAGAATAGCTAACTTAACGAGGTCAAAGGTGCCTCGTTGACCGCGTTTAGGGCCGAGCTTATACTGTGTTTAGCAAGCGAACAAACGTACACGTCGTTTAAATGAACAATGAACGGCGCATTGCAAGGTGCTGGCGCTCGTCTGCAGAGTATACAGTAGGTTGTGACTCCAGTCAAGTGTATATACTGTACATATATATCAGTATACTGTATATATATATCAGTATACTGTATATACCGTACATGCACGTATATATAAACAGTATCGTGTATCTGATCTGTACGTACATCATTGTTTAACGACGTGCACGTTACCGCGCACGGTCCAACGTTCTCTTGGTCCGTCCGTCTCTATTACTTAAATTGAATTGTCAGTGAATTACCATACATGTCTCTCTCTCTCTCTCTCTCTCTCTCTCTCTCTCTCTCTCTATGATTTATATTCCGTACGTTTTTGTGAAAAATTGTTTGGAATGGCCGGAATTTGACCAACACTGAACGAGCGTGTCGTGTGTTTGCTTTAGTCTCTCGGCCCCTGTGTAGGATCTGTGTGTGTGTGTGTGTGATTGCACACAGGAAGCGTCCGTGTGGACTAACTGTCGCCGCCGCGGGTCATAAATCTCGGGGGGGCGGAGCCACGAACTGAATGCCGAAAGTTTTAAAAGTGGACTACATCCACAATGTCTATAGATAACATGACCGTGAGCCATCCCAACATAGGACCATTAGTCTCCTACAAGTCACTTTTTGATATTTATACCGTGAGAGCCTTTGGATATCGCGTCCCGACAGCGCGCCAGAGTTTCTACGTGGCGTTCTCTCAGACTCCGTTTAGGTTCCTTCAGAGTCAACTGGTTCCTTCGCCAAAGCAGACGATCGAGTATCACTGGAGGAGGAGTCACCTTTTCCTTCCGTTGAGAGATTTTAATCCCTCGCCAGGTAAACGAGCCACCGGACGCGGTTATGTGCGGTTAAACGCGTAAGCTCTGAGTAAGAAGTCATGAGTGAACCGTTCCTGCTAATCATCTCCTCGGCAACGAGTCATCGGAAAGATTGTCTATTAAGTCTGTCTGTCTGCACACACTTTGTCAAATCAGAAGCACACTTAATCAAAGTACAGTTTTATTTCTCTTTATTTCACAGAACTTGAGTAACATCACACAGTAACATTAACTACAGTTAAGTTGTCTCTGAAGAACTAACGACGTCTAATTAGCAGTAATTGAAAAAAAACACAGAATAAATAATCTTTGGTGAAATAAAATAGAATAAAATACAATACAAAGATAACTTAAAATGCATTACTTTTCTTTAAATAGTTTGAAGGAATACATACACACACACACACACACACACACATATATATATATATATTAACAGGTGCACAATATTTTCACAATCAAGGCGCGAGCACAGTGGACAAATTGAGACAAGTGGGCGTGGCCCCGGGAAAATAAACGTAATTAACAATGAATAATATTCATAATAATAATAATTTGTACAACAGAAGCCGTCAACGTCTGTCTGCACGACACTGGTTCAACTTTACGACGTTAAAATTCAAGTGGTGGCGTACAAACAAACAAAGAATAAAGTGCTTCTTTCTCGTGACCTTTTGGGGTGGCGTCTACGACCTTCTAATTGGGCTCCGAGGGGTCACAGCAGTATATATATATGTATGTATATATATATATATATGGCATCAAAAAGTGCATACTTATTATACAATTATTATTATTATTCATATAATATAACTCTGAACACAAAAGGCGTTGAAATTGTTCACAATTTCACAGTGGGAGTTTCCACACGCGTTCACGACACATACACATCATATGAGGCGTGTGTGTGCGTGTGTGTAAGTGTGTGTGTGTGCGTGTGTGTGTCTGAAGGTGGTTGTTGTTGTCTTGAGTAAACAAGAAAGCAATTCTGGCCGGCGGGTCAGGCGGTGGCCGTGACGCAAGCGCCGCGTTCAAACTCCGTCACCAGGACGCGCACACACACACACACACCCACACACGCACACACGCACGCACACACACACCCACACACGCACACCCACACGCACACACACACCCACACCCACACACACACACACACACACACACACAACGGGGAGGGGAGGAGGGAGGTGGGGGTGAAATCTGAAATCTACAGTAAATCAAACACAGCAGGGCAGATACGTTTCAACTGGCGTGCCAAGTGCCACACACACACTCTGACACACACACACACACACTCTGACACACACACACCGGCACACACACACACACACACACACTCTGACACACACACTCTGACACACACACACCCATTCATTCCTGGGGCGCGGTATTAATGCACGTGTGTGAGTGATCGTTTGAATGCAGGAGAAGTACAGAGATCCACCCAGGCTTGTACGTTTGCAAAGCCTCTTTAATGATCCTTTCACTGCATTACAGAATCAAGAGAGAGAGAGAGAGAGAGAGAGAGGGGGAGGGAGAGAGAGAGAGAGAGAGAGAGAACGGCATGTTTCCTTTCTATTTTTCCAGAAAGCCCTTTGGACGGATTAAAAGAGCTCGGGAGGACCTCGCCGGACTCTAATCCTGTTAGCGAAATGAAGCACGTCTGCTCTCTGGGGTCACGACCCGGGCCCCCCCCCCCCCCCCCCCCCCTCCCACTCTCAATATAATCTGCTGACCTTCATCGCCGGTTAGCTCGCGGTTCACTGATCAAACACCTAAACCTCACCACCCGGGGGGAATCATCGAGGTGAGGAGAACTTTCGCGACCGAAAAGGTCCATCATCAGCCACTCTGATCACGACAACCACCGGTCACACTTGAGTGGAATCAGGGGAGAGGGCGTCCAGACCACCACAGACCCACTGTCCTGTGGTCTCCTGGCGCGGCCTGGACCCTCCATCTCAACACGGGACCCGAGGGTATCGTCTCGTCGGTGGGCCGCAGGTGGCCCAGTTGGGCCGTAGGACCTGGAACCCGGACTCCGTGCTCCTGAGCAGACTCGAGGTCTGAAATATTACCCACCACCACCACCCACCCACCCACCCACCACCACCACCCACCCACCCACCACCCTCCTCCACCTCCACCCCCTTTCACGTGCTTCATAAGTGCCTCCTGTAAGTCAGGAATTAAGAGGTTTAATAATAGCTAATCTCATCACTTCAGTCACACGCACCGCGCTGGCAGTGTGGGGAGGGGGGGTCAGAAACAGAAACAGGTCGGAGGTCGGGGGTGGGGGGGGGTGGGGGGGGGGGTGTTTACAGGTCGGCTGACGAGGGGAACTTGGGAATCGAACGCGGAACCTTTTAGCTGTCGGAGTCAGGAAACCCCCCCCCACCCCGGCACCCTATTGTGGCCACACGCTTTTAGGTTCTTTTTACTTCTTAACTTAAGCGCTGAGATAAGTAACGTTTTGAATAAATTCATGTCGTGTACAACGGTCGCCCGCCTCGATGTGTGCGAGAGTCGCCCAGCGGTCCGGACACAAAGTTACACAGCGGCGGGCGAACTAATGAGAGGCCGAGGCCGACCAAAATGTTTGCGAGGCGAAAAGCGTCGGTCCCAAGCGAAATGCTCCGTGCGCCGTAAAATAGAACCGCAGTTATGTACTGTACACGCACGCGGGTCCATTTCTGAACACGATGGGTGGACTCGCTTCAACTAAAACTGTCCCCCCGGCTTCAAGCGCCTCCACAAGAAAAACCTTTCCTCCGAGACACAGATCCCAGGCCGCACCGCGCTTTAACTGTAGAGTTTGTTCCTTTTAGTCGACTTCATCGTGTTCAATCAGCTGAATATTCAACGCGTTGTTTTAAGGACGCGAGACCTCTGACTACGCTCTTCACATTTCAAACCAAATGCCTGATAGTACTTGACTTGAAGTGACGCCGCGGTGTGTGATCCGCCACAAGCGGACGACGGCGTCCTTGACTCGACTCTGGCGTTGATCGGTCTGTCGTTGGCGTCTCTGTATTGATCTTTCGTGGACATCGTCGCGTACTTTTGCGTAGCACTGAGTCAGCCTATGGGTCCGTTTCTGCTGTTTAGTTAGTCTTAATCTCTCTCTCTCTCGCTCTCTCTCTCTCTCTCTCTCTCTCGTACTTCTGCTTAATCTTGGCGGCTGTCAGGTCGCAGGGTCACGATCGTTTTAATCCGTCCAAAGGGCTTTCTGGAAAAATAGAAAGGAAACATGCCGTTCTCTCTCTCTCTCTCTCTCTCTCCCCTCCCCTCCGAGCTCCTTGAGAGAGCGACGACGGGCGATGAAAAGACTTTTAACGAGACCTAAATGTCCGGGGGGACCGTGTGAGTTCCCATGGCGATGAGGAGTGGAGTCGGGTTGGTCCTTTTTTACAAAGACGTGGGGCGAGAGAGAGAGAGAAAGAGAGAGAGAGAGAGAGAGGAGATGACCGGTGTCATCTCAGAGGAATGTAGCATGGACTGCGGATTACGCTAGACTCGAATGCAAAGGCTATCGGTTTATACATTAAAAGATAAATATCTGGAGACACCAACTGGTGTTCAGGGGCGAGGGGCCGATCTGAGGCCCCTCCGGGCTCATCCGTAACTATGGGGACTCCTGGGGTTGACGGGGGAGGAGTTTTCCCTGCCGCTCACCCCGATCAGCTGGTAGAGGCGGTGGCTGAGGTTGTGCACCGAGCAGTGCCAGAGGGACAGCCTGTCCTTGTTCTTGCTGTGGGGCGAGTTGTGCTGCTGGCGTTTGGTGTGGTGGCGTTGGTGGTGGGGTTGTTGGTGGTGGGGTTGGTGGTGGGGGTGGGTGCTGCGGCGCACCCTCAGCGACCGTCGAAGGAGGACCCGGCGGCCCGAGTCCGTGCGCGAGTCCGAGTCGCGATGTCGGGTCGCGCCCCACGTCCAGGCCTGGGACGGCGCCGCCCTCGCCTTGAGGCCGGCCGCCACAGCCGCCCGCTTGAGGGACGCCGTCAGCCAGTGGGAGGAGGGTCGTTGAGCGGCCGGCGGCGGCGGGGGAAGAAACGCCGGACTGGACGTCTGAGATCGGGGCCGCCATGGCGGTCTGGTCATCGGCCGTCTTCTGAAGGAGGTCTGACCTGTTGGGAGAGCCGAGACAAAACGCCTTTTAGGAGAGGAATCAAGAGAGAGTTTTGAAAGGTTCTATCAGATGATGACGTCGTGCAGATCGAACGCTGTCAGGAAGAAGAACAAAATGAAGAACAAAATGCTTCAAGTCATTGGAACATGAAGCTAATCGTCCTGGAAAAGGACACAAGGTTTCTTGCCAGCGCCGCTGCCTGCCTGCCTGTTGTCGAAGGTTCGGGGAAAACATGGCCGCTCAGCAAACACGGCTCCGGCGGACGCCGGCGATCTCGCCATCTGTCCCTTGTTTGAGAAAGGGACGCTTTCTGCCTCACGACTTGACCCTCGCCTCTCCTCTTAGCGGCCACCGGTGTGTTTGTACAGATTGGGCCCCCTGCCTGATTGGGCCCCCGGTGTGATCCGAGTCCAGGAGCTAAGTTAATCTGTTGCCGCTACTGTCGACCAAAGACCAAACGGAGGCTAACGAACTGACGCGTTCTGGCGGAGGTGGATCCACGTAACAGAGGATTCTGAATGTACTGTAACCAGCCCTATGCCCTTCTCACAATATACTGTCAACTGTTTGTGGCATCTTTCAAACCCTCGAGTCTAACCCACCAAACACTGTTGGTAGTTTCACCACTTTACTGAACAATCACCTAGTTATGATGAATTGTTGGAATTGTGAAACGCTAACTTCCCCATGTGTGACTCATCATGGTTATGGTTGTCCCAGTAATTAACTGGGAACTAAGTGTATGTCAACAAGACTTACATAACTTTACAACTCTTCGTAAGTGACTGGAAAAAAACAATGAACGCTTGTGTTGCCTGAGAGCGCAGGAAGCCCAGGACAAGGACCTGGCAACCTGTCAGCGCCCACCCAAGACCCACGTTACGGAGCACGTCCGCCTAATTGTACATTCATCTTCGTACGACTCATCGGCCACTTATAGCTGCTGCCTGGGAAATGTACACAAGGCTTTTTTTTTTTATTTTTTAGTTGTGGTCCCGGAATGGGAGTTTGTGCGAGATGTTTGCGGAAGAGAGGCGCTGTGCAAACTCTCTCCGGTTACATGGCGTCCTCGCGGCGTACCTGACTGAGCGCCCCCGGCGTCGAGAGACCAGAACGTTCCATCGATCTACTCGTCTTGTTTTGAGGGATAGAAGAGAGACCGCCGCGAGGCAAGCGGCGTAGTAACTAAGTATCCGCCAAGCTGCTAAGCCACGACTTACTGGCCCAGAACTCACTGGAGACAGACAAGCTTTCCTCGGCACCAGGGGGCCCCCGCCTGAGACTGGGTGAAAGGGCCCAGGACCAGTCAGGGGGGGCCCCCCCGCTGTAATCAAGAGTATAAATGCGGCACTTTTCCGTTTTTAATCTCAGACGAATCGAGCGCGTGTTGTGGGCCCCGCCAGACGTAAGCAAAGGCGATTTATTTCCGGCCCAAAACACTGTTTCCACTGTTTTCCCACAGCTCTGTTTTCATAACGCGGTGCCCAGATTATACTTTAGGAAGGCAGACCGGCGGGGGGGCCAGACTCCACCGGCCCCCGTGATGAGGGGGGGGGGGGCGGCATGTCCCCGGCACTCGGGCCCCCGGCTCTCCCAGACAATATGCACGGTTTTTTAAGTTGTGGTCGGGGGCCTGACATTTAGGCTCCAACGCGAAACACCCGCTCATCGCCATGTGAACCAGAGAGAAGGGGAAAGAGAGAGAGAGAGAGAAGAAAAGTCGAGGGCTGCCACGTTTTTAGAGAGTGGGAATATCATGAGTCAGCGCGCGGCTTCTAGTTTTAGTTCGCCTGACGCTCCAACCAATCGCATCTCGGACCCAGAGCCACCGACCGACCCACCCCTTAACTACGACTCCAACGCCTTCCTCCCCCTAATTACGCTCCCACCCCAACCCCAACCCTACACCTACAACCCTGATCCATTTCCATGCTCTCTCTTGTGCACATACAGGCACGTGCATTGGCCGCCTCAGTGTTGGGTCCTCTGGTTGCTGCAGCCGAGGATGCAAGAGAGGGTGGAAATTTGGCCTTAGCCACTAATCCATCGTGGAATTTTCTGGCTTCCTAAGCACCCGCCTTCACTGCACTAACACACACACACACACACACACACACAGGTTTAGGTTGGCGTAAGCGTGTAATGTTTATTTTGTGTACAGATATATATGTGCATATATATACAGTATACTGCATATATACACAGTACACTGTATATACGCACCTGCTTTTAAACTCATCCCTGAATCTGTTGTTTTAATAACACACAACCCCACAGTTGAACTCTAAGGTCAGGTCCTGTCAGGAGCAGACGGAGAGAGAAAGCAGTCTGGGTTAAGCCACCGCAAAACAAACACAAGCCGCTAAATGCCGCCAATCTCACAGCAACGAGACGCTCGCTAAGCGGCTCCGCTACCGTGCCGAAGCCGTGCGTTCATGAGGCCGTATTTAACTTGCCGCCTGGCTCCCGACACCCAGCTATTTTCCGGCGGCGGACCGCGTGGCCGTTCCGTCGTAACGAGCGTTTTCCCCGTTTTTCCATTTTTGGAGTCGGAAGATTAGGGCGGCCATATTTTTTTTTTCTCCCTCCCTCCAGTGTTCACGCCGTGACATTCCTGTGCCCTTATCAGGAGCCCCGGGTGAGATGGAGAACAGGGAGGGGAGTGGTGTAGCTCATCCTTAATGTCATAACACAAGACAACATGGCCGCGTGTCGTCACCGGAACGCCGCCGCCGCGGAGACGGAACGCCGTGTACTGTACGGAAGGGAGGAAATACACCACGCCTGTCTGTCTGTCTGTCTGTCTGTCTGTCTGTCTGTGTCTGCGTGTGTGTGTGTGTGTGTGTGTGTGTGTGTGTTACATGCCACGTGTGTGTGTGTTACATGCCAAACAGGACGCACACCGACACACAGACTCGTCGTGACTGCGCGGTAGCCAGTGGGAATATCGGGAGATTAGGAGGAGAAAACGTCCAAACAGAGAGCCCTAATCGTCAGAACCAAAGAAGAATTCCCTGAATCAACACAACGTGAACTCAATACATTTGATAACGCCGGGGAGTTTCATGTCGTTTCTATTCACTTCTATCTCGCTCGTGGGTGAATAAACATTCGGAATGTTAAAGACTCCTCCTCAAAATAACACGATTATCAATGTTTATTTCAATGCGTCCGGCTCCGCTGGAAGGAGAAACGAACAAATCCCGCGGTGGTAAAAACGTACAACTTCAGAAAACGAAGGTTAATACGAAAGTAATAGAGGGGGAGAGGGGGAGAGGGGGAGATGGGGAGATGAGGAGAGGGGGAGATGAGGAGAGGGGGAGAGGGGGAGATGAGGAGATGAGGAGAGGGGGAGATGAGGAGATGAGGAGAGGGGGAGATGAGGAGAGGAGGAGAGGGGGAGATGAGATGAGGAGATGAGGAGATGGGGAGATGAGGAGCGGGGGAGATGAGGAGATGGGGAGAGGGGGAGATGAGGAGCGGGGGAGATGAGGAGCGGGGGAGAGGGGGTGTGTTAGCCAGCAGGGTGTGTGTCCCAGACCCACCAGTAGAGGGCTCTCAACTCTACGATCAAACCCTCTCCTGTAATATCACAGACCTATTGCATCGCTGGCCGGCTGCCCAAATCAAGTGTGTGTGTGTGTGTGTGTGTGTGCGTGTGTGTGTGCGTGTGTGTGTGCGTGTGTGTGTGTGTGTGCGTGCATGTCCGTGTGTGTGTGTGTGTGTGTGTCTGGGTGTGTCTGTGTGTGTGGTTTTGTCTTTCTTAAGGTGTGTGAGCAAATGCAAAAGCTGTTTGCATGTGCAGCTTTTGTGTGTGTGTGTGCGCGTGCATGTGTGTGTGTGTGTGTGTGTGTGTGTTGTGTGTGTGTGTGTGTGTGTGTGCGTGCGTGTCCGTGTGTGTGTGTGTGTGTCTGTGGTTTTGTCTTTCTTAATGTGTGTGAGCAAATGCAGAAGCTGTTTGCATGTGCAGCTTTTGTGTGTGTGTGTGTGTGTGTGTGTGTGTGTGTGTGTGTGTGTGTGCATGTGTGTGTGCGTGCGTGTGTCTGTGTGTGCGGTTTTGTCTTTCTTAATGTGTGTGAGCAAACATGTGAAATGATCACACGTGTTTCCTGATGTAATATGTGTGTTGTACCAGAGTCATGTAACGCAATTTATTTCAGGCTGTTGATGTCAAACTGGTGAATTTCCACAAAAAAAAAAAGATGCTGACCCATTGACAAGGGAAATCATTCATTCATTATTTAGCAATATATAAACAAACAAACATTATTTATTACCATGATTTCCTTCGGGATCAATAAAGTTCTATCTTATCTTATCTTATTAATCTCACGCCCTTTCTTTCCCCATTGTACTTTTCCTTTGTTCAAAAGAGTGACACCAGTTTAGATTTCAGCTTTGAAGATGAAACATAACTTATATTAGATATATTAGGCCCATATATGGTATATATCCATATATATATACACAGTATATGTATATAGTTACAGCCATACTGCAGCAGGTAGTCACTGCCACAACATGAAGAAACTATTGAGCTATTTAAGTGATGTGATGGTTCACTCGTTCATTACTCGTTTCTTTAGTTAAAGGCTAGAACTGGCCAACATTCATAATGAATAAAGCAACCTTGTGGCCGTGGTTGTGGTGGTTGGATCTCCTCCAGGCTTGTAACCCAAAAAGCTTTAAACTCTCAGCGTTCAACAGAGCTGAGCCTTCGGTTTCATTCTCCCCGGTGACTGTGAAGTGTGGCGCCTCAGCAGCGGCACCACGGGGTGGCGGGCGAGGCGAGGCGGTGAGGCGAGGCGAGGCGAGGCGAGGAGGCGAGGTGGCGAGGCGAGGTGGGGAGGTGAGGTGAGGCGGGGCGAGGTGAGGCGAGGTGAGGTGTGAGCTGTGCCATGAGTGATGACTCCTACCTGAAGGTGTCGAGGTGCTTCCCGAGCGGCAGGGCTGACACCGGCTGCATGGTGAGCAGGCTGATGCAATACACGCTCAGCGGCAGTAGGGACCGCATCTCCGGGGCCAAAATCCACCGTGACCCCCACCCCGTTTGTGGCACTAAAGGAGGATGACCCCAAAGCCAAGCAGGGCTGCAGACCAGTCCCGGTTAGGAGGAACACAGGTGTGCCGGTCCTGGAAGTCTTCTGAACAATTCTTCTGGTGGGGGTTTTTTTTGGTGGTTTTTTTCCACCGGTGAGAGCTTCAAGCATGAAGAGAAGAATGGGATTTCAGTTGTAATGCTTGTAAACATCGTCAAATACAGCCCTTACTGTTGAATAGATGCATCTCTCACTCCCAGCCTCTCATGAATGAATGCATATTGAATCTGTGCATCACAATGAAGCGTGTAAGCCTAGTAATTGGGTTAAAAAACACATACAAAACCCACACTTATTCATTAATCAACTCTCTTTGCATTTGCAAAACAATGACTGAATCATTTGCCTGATAAAAAGGCCTAGAGATAGCATCAGCAGACTATTATCCCACCACACAGAGCTAATTGAATTACATATTCATATTAATTAAAGAAAATGTGTCCACTGGGGAAAAATAACAATTAAAAAATAAAAAAGCATGTGTGGATATTAAAAGCAAGTTTCTTTTTTTAATAGTTTGAATGAAATAGAGCCCTCACCTTTATTTCCCAGCAGGTATATGCAGTAATGTTCAGTATATTTTGGTATTTTTTCCCACGGATCTGAAGTTCAAGGATCAAGTTGTCTGTCGTCTGAGCAGCGCCGGTGCACCGGGGGGTTTATATACCCCGGGGGGCGGAGCTACGGCCGTATACCCCGCGGGGGCGGAGCTACCGGAACTGCGGGGGAAGGGGGCGGAGCTAAGCGTGTCGTTGAAAAGGTGCTCATTAAAGTTAAAAAAGATTTCTACTAAGTCAGCCCAGCACTGCACCAACAGTATAATGAAGTATAACAGTATAATAAAGTAGAATATAGTATAACATCCAGCACCTGTGTTATTAAAGGGCTCCTGTTTCTATGCCACCAGAATGAATATTGGTGTGTGTGTGTGTGTGTGTGTGTGTGTGTGTGTGTGTGTGTGTGTGTGTGTGTGTGTGTGTGTGTGTGTGTGTGTGTGTGTGTGTGTGTGTGTGTGTGTGGTTTTGTCTTTCTTAATGTGTGTTGTGAGCAAATGTAAAAGCTGTTTGCATGTGCAACTTGTGTGTGTGTGTGTGTGTGTGCGTGCGTGCGTGTGTGTGTGTGTGTGTGTGTGTGTGTGTGTGTGTGTGTGTGTGTGTGTGTGTGTGTGTGTGTGTGCGGTTCATCTTTCTTCATGTGTGTGAGCGCGAAATGTGAAATGATCACACGTGTTTCCTGATGTAATATGTGTGCCGTACCAGAGTCATGTAATGCAATTGATTTCAGGTGTCAAACTGGTTTTCCGGCCTTTGAATTTCCACATAAAAAGAGGATGCTGACCCATTGACAAGGGAAATCATTCCTTCATTATTTAGCAATATATGAACAAACAAACATTATTTATTACCATCATTTCATTGTATATCATCATTGTGTGTGTGTGTGTGTGTGACTGTGTGTGTGTGTTTCTGTGTGTGTGTGTGTGTGTGTGTGTGTGTGTGTGTGTGCATGTCTGCGTGTGTGTGAGTGTGTGTGTGACTGCTGCATGTGTCATGGTCAGATAAAGAAGTGAACGCCTCTTTTTGCACGTTCCACAGAAACGTCTCAAGACACGCCCATCTGGAACCTGTCCATCAATAGCATTAAATAATATAATAGACCGACTTTAACTGTACAGACTATTACACACAGAGAGAGATATACAGTAGGCCGACACGTCCTACGTAGGAACCCTTTGCAGATCTAGGAAAAAACAACGTACACAAATATAGGGCCTATTGTAAAGGGCCTATTTTAAAGGGCCTATTGTAAAGAGCCTATTTTAAAGGTGGGACGCGCAAATGACCTTTTCAAACATGCGTGGGACTTCACAGGTCGAAACATGTTTCCTTTTCCAATTCAGATTTATCTGACGCATCCGATGAACTTCATTGACGGTTAACCAGGTTTGTTAGGAAGCCTGCCTGTTCCAGAAGATGAAGATTAAGATTGAAGACTTCAACGCCACTGTTTTGTTCCGTAACGCCTTACCTGATGGGCCGTGAGATTACTCTCTACTTCTGTTTCGTTAGGCAACACATATCGTCAGCTATCAACACCTGTTGTGTGTCCAGCGTGAAAATGAAGGTTAAAAACCCCACTTTACTGTCATCAGTGGAACAGTTATGTTATAAATATATTAGATATATGACAATATGACAGAGTTGGTCTGTTATTAAACAGACCAGCACCGTGGTGCTGTATATGCCTAAGCAATTCAGGTTGAACGCAGCGTTATGCCAACATATACAGTACATATTGCGTGAACGTATACATCATTAAAGTGTATATACACACACTTTAACGGTGTATACATTTACTGCAGGATTTGGGGCCCCTGTGGTGTTAACAAACCCCCAGAGGTCCGTATAGGAAGCCCCCCGTCTCCAGCCCCGAACCCACCGCGGTCAGCACCAGAACCCGTCGCCTTGAGCTAATCTTTTAATCCACGTTATTTGAGGGGTTTCATGGGCAGAGGTTTTTATTTCCCAGTAGCGGTTGCCAGTTTCTCATCGCCACGCAAAGTCTTTGAACTTCCGCTCACTGTTTCTCACATTGAATCTCTTTGTTGCCGTAATACAATTACAGCAAAAGTGGCGTTGCAGGATAATCGAGTTCGGGCCAGGATATTAACGTGAGGGTTTCTCTAATCTCTGTTTTTATTTCCTCTTTCCCAAGGTTCCCCTGGTGGGGGAGGTGGAGGAGGTGGAGGAGGTGGAGCTGACTCCACCTCAACCGTTTACTGGGATGGCACCGTGTGTGTCATCTCAAGACAGTAAAATGAATACAACTATTGTCTATTTCTGTTTTGATTAGTATTCCGGTTTTTCCAGCCCTCTTATAGATTTTTTTTTTGCATTTGCACAATGCTGAAACCACACAAAGCCACACCTGCATTGTGATGCTTCAATTAAAACTGGAGAAGAGTTAAACACTCAATATCTTCTTCATGTTACCATGAACATAATGCTCACAACCACATCAACAACCAAAAAAAGAAGGCATCCGTTGTTGTGCGTCCGCTTGCCTCGCCTGGGAAAGTAGGCCAGATCAGATCTAACTAACAAACACATCACTTCAACAACAACATTACACAACGATACACATCTTCCTGGTGTTGTTGTTGTCTTTGTGACTCTGTGGGAGGATATCGGCGAGGGCTCGCCTCCTGGGCTGACTGACTCTGAGGCTCTGACCCATTTATGGCTCCTCACCCCCCTCGCCACCCTCACCCCCCTCACCCCCCTCGCCCCCCTCACCGCCCTCGCCCCCCTCGCCGCCCTCGCCGCCTCGGTCATTAGCAGACATGAAGAGGAAGGCTCTCTCTCTGGCACCGGCCGGCGCGTCCCACACATTCATGGAGCCGCTTTGAACGACTCTGAACCGTTGGAAGACATGGCCAAGCGATCACAGAGTGCGGAGCAGGAGCTTCGTTTGATGTTTAATCGGCAAATTAATTGATTTTTTTCAAACCGCGTAGACGGGAGCCAAGCTGTGTTGCATAGAAAAAGTATGAATACGGATACGGAAACGTTGCGTCATTTGGGCTAGAACGGGTAACAGAGTATCCTGAAAAGCAAAGTGTGTGTGCGTGGGTGCGTGCGTTTGCGTGTGTGTGTGTGTGTGTGTGTGTGTGCTGTATGTATGTTGGGGGGCCCTCGATCAACACAACAGGAAACAGACAGCAGCGCGTAGCGTCAACTTGAGGTTGTGATCACCCACGAGCTCAACAGCGCCGCACGTTATTCACGCTCCACAGGCTCCTGGTGCGCTTTCAGTCCAACAACATATTAATCACGCCGAACGCATCACAACAAAGTGTTGGCCGAGGTGATTGGGTGACCCGACGCAAACACACACACACACACATCACCTGCGCTGGTGTTGTTGTCCTAGCTGTGTGTACGTCGCTGTGTGTACCGACTGTCCCCCTTTGCTGGGGAAAACACGGAGTCTCCGCGATGTAAATGTTGACACAACACGTCTGTCCCGGAACACGCTGCTCAACGCACGGATGGACTTCTAGCCGTCTTCTCTATGTGTTTGCTTTTCCATTCTCGTCCCTCGGGCGGCCTACCCTGGCGCACACTGATTACAACTGGACCGTGCTCCAATAAGGCTGTTGGGTTTAGCTGTTGTTAAAATACTGTATGTGGTAAAAAAAAGTATATTATTATTTTTCCGTTCCCTTCATTTTTTGAAAGGAACATATAGGTAGGATATAGATGAGAGATATAGAGAGAGAGAGAGCGAGAGAGAGAGAGAGAGAGAGAGAGAGAGAGAGAGAGAGAGAGAGAGAGAGAAAGAGAAAGAGAGACAGAGAGAGCGAGAGAGAGAGAGAGAGAGAGAGAAACAGAGACAGAGAGAGCGAGAGAGAGAGAGAGCCAGAGAGAGAGAGAAAGAGAAAGAGAAAGACTAGGTATTACGTTTCTGTATTTAATTGAACTCAGGACTAATGCAGTGGCTATCAGTTGTTTCTGAGAAGCCAGACTCACCCTGTGGCTGCGGGTGTATTTATCTAATGATTGCTGCCCCCTAGTGAACCGAAGTTTCAAGTTAAACTAATATCAACAGCTTCCTACTGAGGACACTGCACTGTTCAACACACATTCTTCACATGCCTAATGGAGCCAATTCAAAACAAATAAATGCAGCAATACTGAAACAAATCCCCCATCAAATGAGGTCAACTTGTCTCGGACAAAAGGTCACCGCCCAAGCCCGTATAAAATCCCTACGACGAATACTTTTGGAGATATTATTTTTTCCCAGACTGCTTAAGGTTCCAGTTTGTGTTCCTTTTGGCTCCTTTGACTCAAGGCTTTATTTACAAAGCTCCTCTGTGAAACGCTGCGACGCAACCAAAAGTTTGTTTGTGAAGCTTGTAGTTGTGTGTAGTTTTTCATGTTCTGTGGCCGCCTACAATTACTATGACGGGTTGGTGGGGGTAGAGGGGAGCCAACGAGATGCTGCAGGTCCCGTGAGATCCCTCTGGATCACACTATATTGAAGGCTATTTCCATGATAAAATAATATCTAAATAACATTATCCCATGCCTCATAGGGAGTCTGAGGCCGCCTTATGTCTGGGACATTGTGGTTTGTCAATTTGTGGATTATAAGCCCAATACTCAAATAATTGCATTTTCATGAAATAAAAACCTTGATAATGTGCTAAACTACATGAATGCTTATAAAGACATACATATACTATAATATAATTGAATAAAGATGGTAAAAATTGGATGTGTTTCCTTCTTTTAAAGGGCTTGTGCTTTACCACCCGGTGTGTGATTAGCCATTACAGGCGTTTCAAAATTGTCATGTGACCTGCACCTTCGAGTGACATCACAAGTGGGAATGTCCACCCTGCTCTACTGATCTAGCTGTCATAGATCTGGGTGAATAGCACCATTTCCTTTCCCATTACATTTAAGAATAATAATCATTCGAAATCAGAAGACATCGAGAGATCAGAAGACATCGCCTTTCCTTCTCCTCATTGATTGGTTCGGAGAATTCATCTTGAGTACGTTTACAAGCACAACAATAATCCGATAACTGGGAATAATCAGGTAATGGTAATAATCTGATTTGACGCGTTTACATGCACTTCAGTCATCGGATAACTGAAAACCCAGGTTTACATGATTCAGTCGATTAGTTGGATTTCTTTCATGACGTTCATGACGTAAAACTCAAACATGTCTTGTTTACAACATGGCGTCGCTTATCATGGCATCAAAAATGTCGCCGTTCCTATACTTTCTCCCATCTCGGAGATGAAGGATGTTCATGTCCTTCATTTCATTGAGCATGAGTTTTGTTTCCTCTTCCCTCCAAAAATGGGCTCTACCCACGGATCTACCGCTGCCGCTCGCCATCTTTGTTGTTGTCCTGTGGTTGACTGCATCCGCACGCGTTCAATCTACATCCGTTTCTTCTTCTTCTTGTTTTACGGCGGTTGGTACATCCGTTGACACATGCGCAGATGCAAAAGAACGAAAAAGAAACCCGATTAACGTATATGTGCGCCGAAGAAAACGGACGATTGGTCAAAAAACCAAGCCGTGTTTATCGGACTTCTCATAAACCGATAAAGGCCTTCATCCGATAAAGGTCATCGGACTGTGCTGTACACATGACCACCTGAATAACCTGGTAACTCCAGAAATCAGATAATCGGTCGGTTTATTAGTGTGCATGTAAACGTGCTCCTTGTCACTCAATCCCAGGCGTGTGAGAAGTCCTCGGGGTCATGTGAAGGCCTGGTGTGACCGCAGTGCCGTCTGCAATATCACACCGTTATGGCAACAGCCTGGTGCTGGCTGTGGCAACAACCCCCCGAACGACAGTACATGATAATTACAGCGGACCAAGTACTTTGTTCTCGGTCTAACGATCAAATGCGACAGACAAGACACGGAGGCATGCATTTAGAAAGAGAGAAACGACGATTTATCGTGGCCTGCATGCCGCTGTAGGTGTCTTCAACGCTCCACACACTGAAAGCCAGCGTGTCCGACGCAGCGGAAGCGACGGGGGGAAGGCCGGGTTTGGTGCTGCCAACCACCTGTCGTCACGCGGGCACGGGTTTGCTCTCTCGCTCTCTCTTAGCTGTTATCAGTGTAATCCCAAAGATTTCCATTCCAGGACGATAGCGTTGACTGTAAACACGGCTCTGAGCTTGAACCTGCTACAGCTGTGGGCGTTAGCGGTGTCTGCTTTCACTTTGAGACACGTGCAAAGGGGAGGAGCCCCGACCTGGGGTCTCTAGGTTTGATCTGAGCTTAATCTGCACACGTGTTCAGGTGTGCTTCTTGATGAATACACGGAGGCATTGTTGATTGCTCCAATCGTGGTTAAATATGTGGGGTTGTGACATAATGACATGATGACACATGTAGTTCCTGAGGTCCAGTTGAGAACCTTTGCCTTACATGGACACAAAGATAAGATAAGATACCACGTTCACTGCAGTTCCTACCCAATCAAGCATTTACTCGCGTCGCTATACCTGAAAACAAGAAGCAATTGTGACGGACCACAAAGACCTATGATGAGCAGTAGGCCCTCAAACCACTTCCTGTCTCTCTGTAAGTGAACAGGAAGTCACATGGTTCAGTCATCCGGCCCACTTGCGGCTTTCCGCGCTCCGAGTGGGCCGATTGTCAAAACGATACGCGTCGAGTCAGTGACAAGATGGAGGCTTTGCACTTTCTTGCGCAATCTGCTCCTCGACTGCTTTGTCTATGTTTGTTATTTCAAGTCTTAAGAGATTG
This sequence comes from Coryphaenoides rupestris, assembly GCA_002895965.2. Classification (NCBI taxonomy): domain Eukaryota; kingdom Metazoa; phylum Chordata; class Actinopteri; order Gadiformes; family Macrouridae; genus Coryphaenoides; species Coryphaenoides rupestris. The sequence goes on from PIJE02002150.1 coordinate 40,060, forward strand.
CGCCGCTCCTGCCCTGTAACCCTTAACTCTCTTTCTCTCTCTTTCTCTCTGCGTCTCTCTCTCTCTCTTTCTCTCTCACTCTCTCTCTTTCCCCCAGACGCTGACAATTTGTCATGTGGAGTTCAAGGTCAATACACTGACAAGCCCAACAGCGAACCGCATCAGCGGTACTCTCGGAGCGCATCACTGGACTCAACGGACGGCAACCAAGCGATTGTCTCTAGAGACACATGAAGTCACCTTGGTTTGCTAATTAACCGGTCAGGGGGTCGGGCCATGTCCCCCTGGGGGGCCGGTCTCCGTCTGTCTGAGTGTTGCATGGGAGTACAAAGTGTTCATCGCCCGCCGGGAAAGAATAACCAAGTACTCTCCGTGGGAAACAAGAGGTTGAAAAATCAAGCTAGGTTTGTTGTCTTGTTTGCAATGCTGCAGCGATAAACACTCAGGGCCAAGAGTCAAGTGTCAAGGGTCAAGGATCAAGGGTCGGGCTGGAGGAAGTGTTGAAATCCGCTCTCTGGGACGCCGCGGCGCTCGGAGGCGACTCGGTCTCCGAAGGCCAGGCCCTGTGTTCTGTCGGGATGTCCGGGGTAAATCTGGCCACGCCTCCTTCCTCCAACCCTCACGCAGTTATCTCGTCCTGCTGGCTGTCAGGATGAGCCAGTGTTGTCCTGTGTCCACTCCTAGCATCATATTATTATTACTATTATTATTATTATTATGTACTTTTTGGATGAATATGGTTGGGTTTTTCGGACGGCTCACTTGGAATGTGCAGATTCAATCAGGGTCATGCTACTTGGCGAGGCTTAAGATCCTAATCAGTCCTGGATGCATTCATGCAAACACCCAACACAACACACAGCGGTGTGGGTAAAAACGTGCATATTTTGGAATTTGGAGTGAGTTCCAATCTTTGTATTAAATAAAAAAATAAAACACATTGTTGTTTGCTTTGCATGAAATCAATACGTGTAGACCCTTCATTCAGGGACCCCCCTAGAGCTTGGACCCCTCTAGAGCTTGGACCCCACTAGAGCTTGGACCCCCACTAGAGCTTGGACCTCTAGAGCTTGGACCCCTCTAGAGCTTGGACCCACTAGAGCTTGGACCCCCACTAGAGCTTGGACCCCACTAGAGCTTGGACCCCCACTAGAGCTTGGACCCCCACTAGAGCTTGGACCCCCACTAGAGCTTGGACCCCCACTAGAGCTTGGACCCCTTTAGAGCTTGGACCCCCACTAGAGCTTGGACCCCACTAGAGCTTGGACCCCCACTAGAGCTTGGACCCCCACTAGAGCTTTGGACCTCTAGAGCTTGGACCCCCACTAGAGCTTGGACCCCCACTAGAGCTCGGACCCCCTCTAGAGCTTGGACCCCAACTAGAGCTTGGACCTCCACTAGAGCTTTGACCCCTTTAGAGCTGGCCTTTTATCAATTCCAAAAGTAAATAAAAAATCAGCAGGAAACAGGGCGTTCTCTTATCGAGCACCCTATCTGTGGAACAGTCTGCCACCTGTAATCAGGGAGGCTGACTCTGCTGATATATTTAAGGCGAGACTAAAAACCCACCTATTTACCCTCGCCTTTGGCTGCTAGGAGCGCCCCTCAGCTCTAATTTACAGCTAAATCAATACCGTTAGCACTAGCCTACCCTAGCTGCCGATGGGTACTAGGTCTGAGGATACTTGTATGTTCCCTGTTTACTGTGCTCCATCTAACCTTCATGTTGTCTCCATTATCTAGGGTGCTGCTGTGATCATGACTGGATACCTGCTGGCCTGACCCCACCTGACGGCTACCAGCTTGCTCTCCAGCCAGCACCCCATCACATTATTACTATTTCATTTACTATTTGTACTTGTCATTTACAATTTGTCATGCTTTGTTACCCCTGTTTTTAAATGCCCGTATGACACCCATTGTACTCTGAACCATCCCTGGAAGGAGGGATCCCCCACTCTGAGGTTCCTCCTCGAGATTTCTTCCTTGTTAATTAAGGGAGTCGTTTCTTGCCCTTAGGGGGGCAGGGCTAGGGGGGGGGCGGGTGTCATAAATCACTTTTGGCCCATAACAATCTGGCCTGTAAAGCCCTTTGAGACTGTCTTGTGATTCAGGGCTATACAAATAAAATTGAATTGAATTGAATTGAATTGAGCTTGGACCCCACTAGAGCTTGGACCCCCACTAGAGCTTAGACCCCCACTAGAGCTTGGACCCCCACTAGAGTTTGGACCCCACTAGAGCTTGGACCCCACTAGAGCTTAGACCCCCACTAGAGCTTGGACCCCTCTAGAGCTTGGAACCCCACTAGAGCTTGGACCCCCACTAGAGCTTGGACCCCCTCTAGAGCTTGGACCCCCACTAGAGCTTGGACCCCCACTAGAGCTTGGACCCCCTCTAGAGCTTGGACCCCCACTAGAGCTTGGATCCCCACTAGAGCTTGGACCCCCACTAGAGTTTGGACCCCCTCTAGAGCTTGGACCCCCACTAGAGCTTGGACCTCCACTGGAGCTTGGACCCCTCTAGAGCTTGGACCCCCACTAGAGCTTGGACCCCACTAGAGCTTGGACCCCCACTAGAGCTTGGACCCCCACTAGAGCTTAGACCCCTCTAGAGCTTGGACCCCCACTAGAGCTTGGACCTTGGCTCTAGAGGGGCCCCCCCTAGAGCATGGAACCCCCCCACTAGAGGGGCCCCCCCACTAGAGCCGCCCCTGGAAAGGGTTGCGCTGCAGCGGTGCTGTGACGTCACGGGACCAGACGAGCGGCTACTGCGCAGACTCGGCGCAGCGCTGTCAGGGCAGAGCGGCGGTATGGCGGCGGCGGGGGCAGCAGCGGCGGGAAGAAGAAGAAGGACGATGATGATGACGATGATGCCTAAATGGACGCATATTATTGACGGAAGAAGAAGCGGAGGATTTTAGAACCCCGTAGAGCCCGTGGAACCCGAGCCTGACCGACCGAGCGAGATGACGCGGCTCGCCGACTACTTCGTGGTGGTCGGCTACGACCTGGAGAAACGAGGTGGGTGAACCGGGACCAGGGCGGGCCCGGGGACAGCCGCCCTCCCCGCCCGCCGGCGCAGCGCAGCCCCAGCGCGGGTGCGGCGAGTACTCGAGGCCGGGGATGCGCCGTGCGGCCTTCACTGGGGGGAGGATTAGTGCGCTACTTTAGCCTGTTATTATTATTATTATTATTATTGTTATTATGGTTATGATGCGAGGTTCTGGTAGTTTGGGGTGTTACATTTTATATATATATAAAATGAAATAGAACCCCGCGAGTCGCGTTAGTTTAGTGGCTTAGCCCTGTGGTGCGTTCCAGTTGAACTCGGCGGTCGGAATCTCCCGCCTTCCACGTCGTTCTCAGAGGAGGAGGAGGAGGCGGCGGCGGTGTTGCATGTTGTCGCCTTCCGATCACGTCGGAAGTCACACCTGGGAACGACGTCCCACCACCACCACACCCGGGTTGGCCGTTTACTGGGGGATTCCGACTTCAGAGGGGGGCGTTCCAACGTTGATGGTGGACTTTCCTATTTTCGAGTGCAACTTGAACGCACCAGGCTGTGGTGACTTTGCCACCACAGCCCCTCTCAGCATGGCTGTCCCTGCAAGGAGGCTTGTGTGGCTCAGATGGTGGCTCTCTAAAGGCCATTTATTTAGTGATTGCTTTTGCTTTTTTTGTGCATTTTTGTGTGTGCAATGTCTGTTGTTTTAAATGTTAAATGTGTGTGTGTGTGGGGGGGTGGGGAGTTGTGCTTTTGCAGCACCAAGAGCCTGCTGCAGCTCGCACACATCAGGCTGAAGTTTAAGTAGTGACATGTTTAATTGATGAAAAGGCTTGTCCAACACACACAACTGCAACTGGTTTGTTGTCTTTCCTCGCTGTGTGTGGATGCACCTAGATGTTGGTGCCCCTCCCAGAGCAGCAGCTCTCCCTGCACCCACAGACCGAGGAGCTCCCCTTCCTCCTCCTCCTCATCTTCCTCCTCCTCCTGCTGCTGTCTACGTAGTCTGTGGGACCGGGGACCGCTTGGACCGTTAACTGACCCCCCTTCCTCCCTCCCTCCTCCCTCCTCCTCCTCCCTTTCTTTCGTGCCTTGCTGGCCTAGATCCGTGCAGGATAATGACCCGATAATCATGAAATATTCAGCCCCCCTCTCCTCATCCGAGTGAAGGCATGCAGCTCGTCGCTGAGAACGTGTAATGTGGGAGTCTCTTGTTTATAGAATGGGGGGGTTTTAGTGCCCATGAATTATTCAGAAGAGGGGCTTTTTGCTCGTCTGTTTGTTGTGTTGTGTTGTGTGCGCGCTTCTGGTTTTGAAGATGGCGGAGTGTGTACTGGGGCCACCCCATTGGGCAGGATGTTATAGCGACGTGGACCTTGCAAGCGCTGCAGAAATCCCTCTTTCCTGTTCTGCGCTGCTGAACGCAGAGCAGGCCCCCGTAAAACGCATCTGGGAGCCAGACATTAAAGCCTCGCTCTCTCTCTGTCTCGTGTCCCGCGACCATGCCTTGTAAAACACACAGACGACACACTTAGTGGGTGATGATGATCGTGACGATGATGGCTCTAGTCAACCCAATATCCCAGTACAACACACTGTTTCCTACAGGAATTAATGAATGAATTGGGTTACCTGGTTGGGGTCCAGTATACAACACGGGTATCCTGGTTAGCCTTTTTTATTCTGTGGTGTAACATTACTCGGCCTGGCTCCATCATCACCATCATCGTGATCATTGGTATTATGAGTCGTTCGTCTAATGCACCATTATGCATTATTTCCTAAGTGGACAGAACGGAGTCGGATCGATTTGTGCCTGCCTTGCTTCCTCTCCTCACGTTGAGGTTTTGTCCAAGAGCCCTGATGAGATGGAGAGGCTAATGCTCGCTGTGTCTGTGTATGTATCTGTGTGTGTGGGCACGTTGTGGTTGTGCGTGTCCACTCTAAAAAGCTTGCAGGCCATTCTAGCCTGATGCCATTAGGATGGCAGTAATGGAGTTGGAACGTGGTTTTGGGTTTGGTTCTGCAGCCTGTAGACACTGAGCTCATAGTCCGTCCGTCGTAGGAAGGCTCAGGTGATAGCAGGAGGAGGAGGAGTTGTCACGGCCGTATTGAACAACTGCAGCCAGTGGAGCAAAGCAACAGGTCGTAATTTGCATTGTTGACATTCTGGTTTCAGGCCGGGCCGTTGGTGTCAAATGACCTTCTTTAACCCCCCCCCCCCCCCCCCCCATATCGATTTGCTAAATGAAAGTCATAAAAGTATCAAGTAACCGGCCTGTTGTGAAATCAGTTCGCAGGTTTGCTTCAAGGAGTTCGAAAATATTCAATGCATCCTGTGAATGCGTAAGCTCACATGGAGGTGTGTGTGTGTGTGTGTGTGTGTGTGTGTGTGTGTTTAGCGTTTGCCTAGTGTTTGCCTCTGTGCACGCCTGTGTGCACACGCGGCCTGCCTCCCGCCCTGCACACGCTCAACATATTTATCATGACACGAGCAGCCAGCCAGCCAGCCAGCCAGGCAGTCAGCTAGGCAGCCGTTGCTGAAGGATGTGCAGGCTATGACATCACCACCAGCCCCGTCTTGTTGCTGTGTTGTGGCGTCTCGCTGAACGCTGTCACACAGGCGGACAAAGGTCTCCAGTGTTTTATGAGCGGCGTGAAAAGAAAAAAACTGTTTCCCGTCCTCTCTCTATTTAGGCGGCTGCTGATCTTGCCGCTGCTGGGTTGGGTTGGGTGCTGTGTTGTTCACCTGCACGCCTCCACCTGCACACCGAGGTGGTGGTGGTGGTGGTGGAGGAGGTGGAGGACGGCGGTTTGGTTTCAAATGTTCCATTCATCCACTATCTGCCAGTCACCGAGGTGTCACGTTGCTCAGGGCGCTAGCTTAGCTCACTGCTATCGGTGTGCCGGATCTCCCTCTGTGCCAAGACGGACACTTGTGGGGCGTGGTGGTGGTGGTGGCAGTGCTGCTGTAGCTCCTCCTCCAGCTCCTCCTCGTCCTCCCCCTCCACCACCTCGTCCTCCTCCTCCTCCACCTCCTCCTCATCCTCCCCCCACTTCCACCTCCACCTCCTCTGGTTGTAACTGCGCCGCCGACAGCTGCTGTGTTTTGACAGCCGCCCCTCCGAGGACCTATGATACGCCGCCGCCGCACGCGCTCCAAACAGGAAGTGAGGGGGGTTGGAGACCCAAGGGAGATTTATTGAGAGTGAGAATCCAGATTGTGTGTGTTTGTGTGTGTGTGTGTGTGTGCGTGCGTGCCTTTCTGTAGGGTGTGTACACTTTTGTGCAAAGAGCGCCATTGAATAGATTGAAGCCGTGCACACACAGACATAGACAGAGGGTTCCATTCTAGCCCCATCTGTCCGCCTTGCAACCAGAGGGACACTAGTGAATGCCGCGGCGTCCTCGGCAGCATAGAGAATTCTTTGCCTCTTTCTCCGCCCCGAGTGACGATCCTGGCAGGCGGTTCTATGTCCAGTTTCTCACCAACACCACCATCACCACCACCACCCCATCCACCACAACATTAAGCAGTCACCCCTCCTACATTCATTTCACGCATTTCATATTCATTTCATACATTCATTTCAAGACTCCTCCGAGTCAAAACAATTGTTGACTCACACACACTGGCATGCACCTGTTGTTGCTGTTGCTGTTGCTTCGTGGTGCAGTCGTCACGTGGGCTGATATAATAGTTCACCTGGCAGGTGTGCTTGTTGCAAGCGTGCACACGCATCAAACGTCGAGTGGGGAAAATGTTGCGTAACTGGTCGGGAATCACAATCGCAGTCTCTCAATCAAAGGCGTGGCATTCGCATAGACAAACGTGGTGGCCGCGCTATGCTAGATATGCTAGCTTTGGCTTTTGGAACATCCTAAAGTTCTATGTATGTATGTATGAAGTCATGGAGATGGGATGAACATGGACACATGTTGCCGTGAGTTGGACATTGATTCGGTGCGGGAAGGTCAAATAGAATCATCAAGAACCATCCAAAAACCGAGGCACAAGATCGGGGAAGTCGGGCACAAAGGCGGGCTAATTATCCCGTAGTGTGGACCCCGCATAAAGGTCTCCATTGACAACAACTCTTAAAGGGCAAAGGAGAGTGGCCGAGCGAGTGACAGAGAGACAGAGACAGAGAGAGAGAGAGGGGGGGGGGGGGGTGGTTACAGTGCTAGCAACTAACAACTAGCAAGCCAGCAACTGAGAAAGAAAGAGAGAGAGAGAGGAGTGACTGTGTTTTCTTTCCAGCGATGCCCGTCTGCGGCCTGGTACTTCCTCCTCCTCCTCCAGCAGCACCAGGCCCGGTGCTGGCCCACCGCAGCCTCTCGGTCCGTCCAGAAATAGCTCCACCCCCCCAAGGGCAGCGGGCTGGCCAGTCTCCCTTGAGTCCTAACTTGTTGTTGTTTGTATGAGGCCTACCTTGTTTGTATGAGGCGTATGCTGCTGCTTTTGTTGTTGTTGTTGTTGTTGTTGTTGTCGTCGACGCTTGTATGAGACATACTCCTTCCCTTTTCTAATTTGTGCAGGCCGACGTAGAAGAGAATGTCTGAACATGGTCTGAGTCAGTCAGGGGAAGTGCAGCAGCAACATAAATATAGGAATGGAATGAGATCTGAAATGTGATTCAGAGAGATAAACGTTCCACCTCACGCTGACCCTGTCATGCAGACGGTGCCACATCTCCCCGCCAGCGTGTGTACCAATCAATACGGCCCATTTAAAGTGTAGTACTAAGCATTTAGCGCTGGCTGGCTGGCTGGCTGGCTGCCTGCCTGCCTGCCTGCCTGCCTGCCCACCCGCCTGCCTGCCCTGGATGTGGCCCGGGCTACCCTGCCCAGCTCTGCTCTCTCTCTACGCTCCCGGGAGTGGGGGTGATGTAGGAGTTTATTCATAGTTGTTAGCAGCAGAGTATATGAGGTCTCTGCGTGCTGATTTCAGTTACACGTGCACGTAGCCGGGCTAATAATTGTGACGGGGAATTTTACACGACGGTATTGATAAATTGTGTGTGCGATACAATGCGTTTGTTGGTGCATGTCCTTGGTTGGTGTGTGTGCTGGGCTATGCATGCCTACGCTATCTGTATGCCAATGAATGCGACTAATGTATGCATGTGATTAATGTATGCTCTCTCAGTCTCTGCACGTGTGTCAATGCTAGACAGTGTGTTTCTGTGCATTGATCTGTGTGTGTGTGTGTGTGCGTGACACACACACACACACACACACACACACTCTTTGTCTTGCGGGCCGATTATGTCATATCTAAATTTATGCCTGTGTGTGTGTTATAGGATAGTATGTGACACACTTGGCCCTGGATACAGAAAGGACAGCAGCATAAATTGACTAGGGGCCGGGGTCTTTGGTCCCAGGCTAGCTGAAACCTTCTGGGTTCGAACCCCAGTGGGTGGGTGCTGGGTGGGGTGTGTTGTCGTGTGGTTTGATGGGATATGATGTGGGGACGCTCTGAAAGGGTCCAAGCCCTCCAGCCCTCCAACAGGCTTTGATGGTCTTCCCAGGAATTTGGAGAATTCTCCCCCCTCTCCCCGCCTTCTTTCCCCCTCGGGGTCCCTAAGGAGACCGAACTCGCGTCCCCGCAGTGCAGCCGGTCCCCATAATAACGAGCTGCTGGTTCGAGTCCCCCCGCCCGCCCGCCCTACTGGGTGACTTATTGTGTGTGTGTGTGTGTGTGTGTGTGTGTGTGTGTGTGTGTGTGTGGTTTCCGAGCAGTTTTGGCGTTAAACTCGAGTTGTTTTGATTCGTTCGTCAGTCGTGTCTCTCTTTTGCAGAGCAGCTATGTGCGCTGTCTGAATTCCAGAGCCGACACCGCGAAGAGGACTCTAACCTTTACAGTTAGAGCTATATCCGCAGCGGTGATCAATCAATCACGGGCTATTGTTTATGCGTGATAGATTAGATATCTGTAACCCCCGACCGAATCCCGCCCAGTTTGGTATTATGGGGCCAGTATGAAACCCGAGGCCTTCTGTTGTTTACTGGAGGAGGCAGAGAGAGATGGCGGGTGTGTCGGTTACCGGATTGAAAACACCACGTTTGCGTCGATGTCTCGGAGTGGATGGACGACGTGAATGACTTCCTGTTCCAGAGAAGAGGGGGGGGTCGGGTGTCAACCTGTAGGTAGGTGTGTGTGTGTGTGTGTGTGTGTGTGTGTGTGTGTGTGTGTGTGTGTGTGTGTGTGTGTGTGTGTGTGTGTGTGTTGGTGTGTGGTGTGTGTGTGTGTGTGTGTGTGTGTGTGTGTGTGTGTGTGTGTCGGTTACCGGATTGAAAACACCGCGTTTGCGTCGGTGTCTCGGAGTGGATGGATGACGTGAATGACTTCCTGTTCCAGAGAAGAGGAGGGGGTGGGGGTCGGGTGTCAACCTGTAGGTGTGTGTGTGTGGGGGTTACCGGATTGAAACCACCGCGTTTGCGTCGATGTCTCGGAGTGGATGGACGACGTGAATGACTTCCTTTTCCAGAGAAGAGGAGGGGGCGGGGTGGGTCGGGGCGTCAACATGTAGGTGTGTGTGTCGGTTACCGGATTGAAACCACCGCGTTTGCGTCGGCTTCTCGGAGCGGATGGATGCTGTGAATTACTTCCTGTTCCAGAGAAGAGGAGGGGGGGGGTCGGGGGCGTCAACCTGTAGGTATGTGTGTGTGTGTGTGTGTGTGTTTGTGTGTGGGTGTGTTCCATGGAAGTGTAGCTCTCTCACACTCATGTGACGGCCACCAGCTGATGAGGGTTGTGCCGGAGGAGAGGGTGGCGGGGCCCATTCATTCATGCTTCATTCCTACCATTCTTTCCCTCTCACCACTGTCTGTCTCTGTCTCTCGCTCACCACCGTCTCTCTCTCCTCTCTCTCCTCTCTCTCTCTCTCTCTCTCTCTCTCTCTCTCTCTCTCTCTCTCTTCCCCCCTCTCTGTGCAACCTGCTCCATCCCTACATTACCAGCAGGTCACTTAGGCCACACCCTTCCACTGGACTCAAGATCTGCGGTCTCTGTTGACACTTTTCAAAAGCAGCTAAAGACTCATCTTTTCAGACTGGCCTTTGTCTCGCCTCTTGTGTCTGTGTTTCTGTGTGTTGTGTTTTATGTTTTATTGTTTCCTACGATGCGGTTGTCTTATCTGTCTCAACTACTTACTTACTCTCTTGCACTATCTCCCTCTGTCTCTCTCTCTTACTCTCTCTCTCTGTCTCTCTCTCTTACACTATCGCTCTCTCTCTGTCTCTCTCACTCTCTCGCACAACTGCTGTCTCTCTCCCACTCTCAATTCACTTCACTCCTATCACACAATACACAACATATAACACGCCATGTGAGCGGGCAACAGTAGCTGATGGGGGGGGATGCTAAAATATGTCTGGTAATATAAATGACAATGACACCTCAGATATGAGTAGACGTCCGCCCTCAGAGGAAGCATCTAATTAACCAGAGAGGGGGGCGAGAGACATGCAGAGAGAGTCATGGAGAGAGAGAGAGAGAGAGATATTTCCTGTTTCCCTGCTTATGGGTGACAACCAGTTCAAACCTGTCAACGGACCAGGGTACCGTCGCTGGCCTTGTTGTTCCTGGGCCAGCTGCTGCTGCTGCTGCTGCTAGCCCAGGAACGCACCTCCTCATCCCTGGGAAGTGACAGCTTACCGGCGCGGTGCTCAAGGACTTTGTTTATCCGGGAGCGCAGAGCCTTGTTCCTGTCTCCAAAAAAAACCAACGAAAAAACAACTCAAACTTTATTGTCTACGAGCCCTGATTGCATTGTCCTCTCCACCGCCTCATTGAGAACAGCAGGCTGTGTGTGTGTGTGTGTGTGTGTGTGTGTGGTGTGCGTGTGCGTGTGCGTGTGTGCCTGTGTTGCAGAGTGTGCTGCACCGTCAGGTGGAATCGGCGCTTTAAAAATATCAATTCAATGATATTTTGGGCATTTTTTTAGTCCCGCGTCATGATCACTAGGTTCTCATTTGAAGGGACCAGCATAGCGTCTCTTGACTCATCTCTCTCCCTCTACAGTGGATGCTTTGTGGTCGGAGGACGAGCTCCTCTGTGCTTGAGGAGCTCTGATGAATTTCTCGTAGATCATGGGTTCCTCCGCTCGCCGTCCGGGGGCCCCGGTGGACGCCGCGCGGCTCGGAAGGATGGGCCCCGTCTGGCCGAACGCTTTGTCACCGTGGCGTGATTCGGTGTTCACGTCAGCGGAATAATCGCTTCTAAATATAACTTTTGTTTATGCGCAACGTTTGATCTTCCGTCGTCTCGTAAAGCATGTGACTGTCTCTGTGCACTCGGCCTTTATCCAAGGAATGGTCTCTCTCGCTAGTTTATTTGGTTTTGATATTTCCTTGATCGCGACCCAGTGTCGCCTTCTATCTGTCGTTCCACACTCTCAGTCGTACCAGAGGAACAGATGACATCGATTGAGCACGATGGTGACTTCAAGGTTCTTCTCAATCTCGGCACATTTCCAGTTTCCAATTTGTAAACCGAATAGCCGTATATTAACAATAACTACACGGCAGCAGGAAGTGTCGAACTCTCCAATATCATCATCTTCTTCTTCTTCTTCTGAAACATCCTCCTGAATTCCTTTTTCACCGCCATTTTTAGCCTCTGTTGTTCTGAGGCGATTTCCTCTCTCCTGGAAAGCCTGTGTGTGTGTGTGTGTGTGTGTGTGTGTGTGTGTGTGAGTGTGAGAGACGGGCGGAGGGGCGCGTTCGCTTTGCAGGAAGGATGTGAGTTTGCTGAAGAGCTTTCCTCACAAAAGAAAAACGTCGCTCCTCGCTGGTCGCCACGGTGATGGAGCCTGTTGCCAGATGGAGCCCTCTCCTTCACCCCCCTCCTCCATCCCAGCACCGCCCCCTCCGCCCCAGCCCCGCCCCCTCCGCCCAGCCCCGCCCCCTCCGCCCCCCCCCGCCCCCAAAACACCAGTTCTACTCTGGTCTCAGATAGAAGTGCTCGACTCGAGTGTATTCGGTCTTTTAGTTTCTTGTGTCTCCTTTCGCTCAGACTCGGATTAATGTAAAATGTCAGTTTTTGTGGGGCGTTGATAAAGTGCTGGATTCTAAAGGGGTGGTGCTGGTGCTGGTGGTGGAGCTGGTGCTGGTGCTGGTGGTGGGGGTGGGTCTTGACTTGTATTGTGTCTATACCGATGCGGGGTCAGGGGGGTCTGGGGGCCCCCCGACAGCTCCGTCCATTCAGACATCGACTCGCCCTCAATCACATGACTGTGTGTGTGTGTGTGTGTGTGTGTGTGTGTGTGTGTGTGTGTGTGTGTGTGTGTGTGTGTGTGTGTGTGTGTGTGTGTGTGTGTGTGTGTGTGTGTGTGTGTGTGTGTGTGTGTGTGTGCGAGTCCGAGTCCGAGTCCTGTTTGTTTGCAACAGAAGAACTAATACATAACAGCTCACCCCTGGCTCTCCAGTGAGAGGGTGTGGTGTGTGTGTTTGGATTAATATCCTTGTGTGCGCGTGTGCGTGTGTGTGAGAGAGAGCTGATGTCATGACAGAGGCCTGAGGGCCCCATGCTTCAACACTGAGATGATTTTACACACACACACACACACACACACACACACACACACACACACACACACACACACACACACACACACACACACACACACACTCTGCGTTTGACATGGCTGTGTCCCGTGGCTGCCGCAGAGCTACAGCGTTAGCATGATCACGGCAAGGCGTGGTTACATTCACAACTGACGCTCACAGTTTGTGGAACACAACTCCGAGTTCCTCCTATTATATCGTAATTTTAGCACGGTGGTTCCCTGCCCGCCGAGCCTCAGAACCCACATTGGTCATTAAGGCACGATCCAAAAATAAGAAATGAATGTGCCGATATTGCAGTAATCAATTCAAGCTCGAGCGCGGAGCGACGTGAACCCTGCACAGAGAGGGAGAGATAAAGAGTGTGTGTGTGTGTGTGTGTGTGTGTGTGTGTGTGTGTGTGCGCGTGCGTGCGTGCGTGCGTGCGTGCGTGTGTGTGCATGATGTCATGCCCTTTTTTTATGCCTGTCACATGCCCAAGTCAAGCGCATTGCTTGCCGCCGTGCGTGGCTTCAGTCGTGCCGCAACACGGCTGTAGTGACACTGTTGTCTTGACGTGTCCCTACTAGCACCAGGCATTTACAGCCGACGATATTATCATGATGATGATGATGATGATGATACCGTGGTTCTGCCTCCCAGCCTGCGCCGGGGTGACCGGGGCTGGTGAGGACGAGGGTGTTTCATTGGTTCTGGGTCCCAACGGGAACGTCTGCTTGCTTATATCCTGTTTTACATGGAGATGGACGCTATGCTGTGGTCATGCTCAATGACGTGCGCACGTTGTCTTCTGTACTCTGCAGGGCAGTTGAGTCAAATGTCACGATTCTCATTTCTCCATCCATGTACAGTTTGACGCCTGGCTGGCTGGCTGGCTGGCTGGCTGGCTGGCTGGCTGGCTGTTGTTACGTGGGACGGCGGCACGTTTGCCAGTGTCTTACATTGTGCGTGTACGGCGACAAAACGTGCATTCGTGAATAAAAATAGATGAACGCAAAGAAAAGACTGCATGGTCCTCCACGGCGCCGCACTGTATTGACAAGGAGTAACCTTCACTCATGGCTTCACAGAAGACTGCATCCTCTTCCTTCTTATCAGTTATAGGTTCCTTTTAACAGAAGACCACATCCTCTTTACTTCTTATCACCGTCACAACTGTTGTCAGGGTAACCTGCGAGTAGTTCTTCTTCCCCCGCGTCCCTTAAGCCTATTCATGCGTTGACACCGCAAAGGGATCTATTGTCATCATCGACCTATAGTATGTGTTTTCATGCTCTCGTCCAAAACATGTTGGATACAGGCCGTATGCATCCTTACCTCCGCCCGATTCATAATTAAAGCCAGACAGCCAAATGATGTTGAAATCACACAAACGCTTGGGAGGGGATGGAAATGTTTGCTGTCCAAAAAAGTCTTTCCTATTGTGCATGTTTTTTCCTTCTTTTTCTTCTTCTCCTTGGTTTTTCTGGCGGTTGGCAAACAACGCTTTACCGCCACCGGCTGGAAGGGAGTGTGGCTCTCAGGAAACATTCAGCGTGCGTGGATCCGCCGGGCCGGACACGGACGGCGCATCTGCCCGACCGCGGAAAGTATCTCCGAGGCCTCCCGGCTAAATGTATTAACAACGCTTAGGTCGGCCGCTGTAATGGTTGTGGTTGTGTGCTACTCGGGCCTAATGATGTGGCCCCAGAACGCTCCGGATGCGTCTTTTAAAAGCCAACGGTGTGTGTTTCTGCTGGAGCTAAGAGCCGAGATGCCTCTCCGAGAGAGCGGTCCTATACCTGCCGACGCTGACTCTCTCCAAAGTATTGCAGTCCATTAGTACGCCACTTCTGATGCTCTCTCAAAGCGTTTCCATAGATTGTGTGTCTGTGTGTGTGTGTGTGTGTGTGTGCAGCGTTATCTATATTGTTTGTTCATGGTCGGTTGTGGAGGGAACCACCCCTACTGTATGCCAACAGTGACTTTTAGTTTCAATTCCACCAATACTACCACCATGTGAGTAATTATTATGTCAAATGAGCTATTTCTGGTGGTGATGTAACAATGCATTGTTCCACGTGGCGCGGCCCTAGTCCTGATACAAGTTCCTGATACAAGTTCCTGATACAGTGCGGCTCGTGATGCGTTAGTCACTGAACTTAAACGCAGCTGAGTCACCGATACACACTGCGGTGCCACGTTTTAGCAGTTACTATTCACTGCTATTGATTTCCTGTTTTTATTTGGCTCGTCGTTCAGAAGACACTTTGAGCGTCGGCGTGCGGTTGAGTCTGTCGTGGTGACATTCATTTATTTGTCTTATCGCCCGATCGCCTCATACAAGTACGGTTTCTGTCTGCAGCTGGTGCTCAGGACACGCCCCCTAGTGTGTGTGTCTGAGCGTGTGTGTGTCTGAGCGTGTGTGTGTCTCTGCGTGTGTGTGTCTCTGTGTGTGTGTGTCTGCGTGTGTGTCCGGCAATCGACGATGACTCACCCACACGGTGATGACTGTTTTGGCGTGGGCGCCCCGGCCACATGATTCATGATGCGGAGCCAGAAACCAAACCGGAGGCGTGGCCCCCTCCTGTTGCCCGGGCCTGAAACGGCCTGAAACCCCCGATGATGCAGGACCTGCATGCATGAAGCAGGCGGGTCATCACGTTGCGTCACATTTATCCCGAATCTGCTCGCTCACGTTCATCCGAGCGTGACATCGTGCTCTGTGTTGTTTTCCTTTGTTTTCACGTGAGCCGTCACAACGCCACGATGCATGCAAAGTTTCCGCAAAGTGTTGTTGTGCAACCCGTCCGTCGATCTCTTAATCGGCCCCGTCTCTTCTATCACTATCTGTCTATGGAGGGGAAACGGCATGAAGGAGAAGACTGCTGGGAAATAGGAGAGATGGAGAGATGGAGGGGGCGGAGCCAGCCCCTTTGATGGCATCCCACCATGGCGACGGGTTCGAGAGGGAGAGGGAGAGAGACAGACAGACAGACAGAGAGAGAGAGAGGGAGCCTGCAGTGTTTTTTGGGATCCAGCCTACTTTGTGTTTGTGTATTGTTTGTTTCTGCAAGTCTGTGTTCGTGTTTTGGTTCCCTTGGCTTAAAAAAAGAAAAGGAAAATGACCCACGGGGATTTCGCTTTTTCATTTCTTTTCTTTTTTAAAACGTGTGACGTGTGAAGCGGCGGCATTCAGATTTCAGACCCCGCCGCCCGGCCTCGGCCTCCCCTCTCTATTTAACCCGGGCGTAATGTCTCCTCCTTACGCCTCCATTTTATTTTTGAATATGGTGGCGGCCTTTTGTGTGTGTGTGTGTGTGTGTGTGTGTGTGTGTGTGTGTGTGTGTGTGTGTGTGTGTGTGTGTGTGTGTGTGTGTGTGTGTGTGTGTGTGTGTGTGTGTGTGTGTGTGTGTGTGTGTGTGTGTGTGTGTGTGTGTGTGTGTGAATGCTGCCATTAAGGAGCCGCCCGGCCCTCAGATGAAGCCCGGGCTGAAAGGGACACTTGTGGAGGGGGGCGAGCGGGGAGGTTACATAAGTAGGCCTTTGTCGTGTTGTCGCCGCGCCGGCCGGCTCTGTGAGGGCCGAGGGACGGGGACCGGGGACGGGGGACGGGGCCCGGCCGTGGGATGGGAGGGGCCCCCCTCTGTTAGTCAGCAGGAAATCAGGGGTTGGGGGAATTTACAAAATAAAAGTTTGGTACTTGATGTCTGATGTCTGATGAAATGCACGATCATAACATCTTGTCCACAGCTTCTCAAGTAACCGAATGTTCCTCTGCTGCTCTCTCTCTCTCTCTCTCTGCAGGGGGTGCCGAGGGTCAAGGCTGCATTCTCCAGCGCTTCCCTGAGAAAGACTGGGAGGACAATCCTTTCCCACAAGGGATAGAGCTGGTATGTCAACACGACTCGACCCCCAAAATGCTCGCTCGCTCGCTCACTCGCTCACACGTGCGCGGTCGCTGATTGATGGGTGACCGGAGAGGGGCGGGACCTGAAAGCTGATTGGTGGGGTATCGGAGAGGGGGAGGGGCTCTGAACTCAGTTGAACTTAGTTTGTGTGGAGTAGGCCAATATATATATACGGACATGTATGTTGTGGGTTTGTGGTGTACAGCCTACATAACCAGCCAATCGTTGTGTCAATAAACCGCAACTTGACTGGCGGAACGTGCTATGTACTTAACAGAGAGGTCGGCCCCAGGTGACCAATGACTTGCAGTCTGTCACGACAAACACAATAGATCATAAAAAGCCTAACGAATCTTGTATCTCACCAGGAACCACTGCTAATATAGCCTTTTATTGTGTGTGTCAACACCACGTGATCTGAGAGTGTAAATATTTGATTAATAAATTCCCGGTACTCGATCTGCTTTGATTTCGAGTCCCTTTTTATCCTTGTACATGTTAGCTGTGTACAAAAGTAATTTGTCCACTTTGACTGCAGGAACATCGTGTCCTTGCAAACGAAAAATAAATCTTCTCCCCAAGCCTGTGGTTTGATTTGTACGTTTAATGATCGCCCTGCTCTGAGACACACCATGTGACCGCGTCTCAGAAACAACCTGTCTGAAGGTGTCACCCCTCGAGTGAACTCAACGGCTCCCATGTCTCCCTGAGAACACCCAAAGCCGTCATACGAATCAATGCCCGATCCCTGCAAAATAGTTAGTTTTTCCGAGTCTGAACTTGAACGCAGCAGGTCTCAGCATCTTTGTTTCCATGGTAACGGTATGTCCTCCTCCTCCTCCTCCTCCTCCTCCAGTTCTGCCAGCCCAACGGGTGGCAGCTTGTGCCCCAGCGGCTGCCCGCCTCGTTCTTCGTGGCGGTCCTGACCGACATCAACTCGGAGCGCCACTACTGCGCCTGCTTCACCTTCTGGGAGGCGCTGGACAACCCTGCTGTGAGCTATCCTCGCGTCACGTGCTGCCGTTCACTATTCAGCCCTTTCTGAGACACTTGTAGCCAACGTCTGTGTGTCTGTCTGTCTGTCTGTCTGTAGTTACAGAAGATCGAGGAAGCCAGTGAGGTGGATGAGGAAGACGTCTCCACCACCGCCGCCACCACGACGGCCGCAGCAGCAGCAGGAGCAGTCGTCCGGCCTGTGCAGCTGTTCGGCCCCAAGAGTCTGGTCTTGGTCTCCCAGCTGGACCACACCGAGGTCTTCAGGGTACGACGACGACAACAAACAAAGACAACAACGACAGTCACATGTTACTTATTCGTTCACCGTTGGTGTCACTTTCGATTCGATTGAATTTGTGGTTCGTCCCTCTCTCTCCCGTTTTCCGTGGTGACAGAACTGTTTGGGTCTGATCTACACGGTCCACTCGGACCGGCTCACCGCCCCCCTGGAGACTTTGATCGGCAACCTGCTGAGCTGCGTCATCCCCATCGCCGGGGGCTCGCAGGTGAGCACACACCTGGATGTGGTGTCCATGTCTCTCTGTCTCTGTCTCTCTCTGTCACTCTCTCTCTGTCTGTCTGTCTCTCTGTCTCTCCCTCAGTCTGTCTGTCTCTCCCTCAGCCTGTCAGTCTCCCTGTCTCTCCCTCAGTCTGTCTCTCTCTCTCTCTCTGTCTCTCTCTCTGTCTCTCTCTCTGTCTCTCCCTCAGTCTGTCTCTCTCTTTCTGTCTCTCTGTCTCTCCCTCAGTCTGTCAGTCTCTCTATCTGACGGAAACGGCGACATTGACGGTTGACTGTCTTGTCTTCGTGTCGTAGCGCGGGGCGTGGCGGGAAACGACCCAAAAAGACTCCATGCACGGCTCGTTAGCAGCACATGTCTTCACGGTTGGCGCGTCAGCATATCGCTTTAGCTGATATGTTTTTTTATATCTTTATGTTGCCGGCTGACACAACATAGCTCGTTCATCACAACAGTAAAGGTGGATTGCGGATTGCAGTTAGGTGCTTGGCTTCCTGTCAGTAGTACTGACGTGTGTGTGTGTGACTGGGTGTGTGCATAAGTGTGTTTGATAGAAGAAGAAATGGAAATGATGAACAATTATGTTTTATTCTTTTGTAATTTTTCGGTTTTCAGTCATTTTGAAAGAGGAAGTGAATAACGTAACTTTTTACCACAAAATACTTGACGTAAAACCAAATCCACCAAAATTGTCATTCTTTTAATATAGTTTGTAGCATCATAATATTTATTCTACGACGTATGTATAATAATATAGCGTCTAATTCCTTCTTTTTCATGTCTTTGTTGTAACGCTGGTGTGACGTTTGTCTGCGTCCTACTGTACACTGGTTCCTGTTGTGTTACAGATAATTGAGTCCCCAGTTTGTAGTTTAGACACGGTTCCACATGCCCTGGCCTGCGACTGGCTACTGGGCAGCTGCCTCCAGGTAACCCCTTCTATTATTCCGGAAGCTTCTCCGCCGGCCAATCAACAACCCCGGTTCATCGTCGTTTGCTTCCCCCCCCCCCTGCCCCTGCCCCTGCCCCGCCCCCCAATCCAATCAAACACAAGTAGATGTATCATTTAATCCAGACCGTTCCCGTCATCTGGCTTCCATTTCAAATCCCGCGTGATTTATGAGTGTGCTTTCTTCTTTTTGCCCCTGCATCCAATATTTTGCAGTTATAACTTGGATGCCTAAATGTAATGCGATTAACCGAAATCAAAGCATGACAATTCCACGTAAAAAACTAGACAAGATTACGCTACCGTCTCTTAACCATAGCATCCTAAATCTAATGTGGTTATAGCACCGCTCTGGCACACGCAAGCAAAGAATGACTCATTCTGTGGTTTATAACATTCTTAAATACCCTTAAATACCCGTTCTTAAATACACTTTAACGTAGCTGCTATCCATACTGCTATCTCTCTCCCGGCGAGGCCCCCGGGGGGGAGGTACGCGGTAACAATGCTGTAGCGGTGCCAATGAATGTGACCCCTGACCTTCTTGTTATTATGGGATGCCTGCGATGTTGGCAGCAAAGATGTGTCCGCCGAACGCCGGGATTGACAAACCAGGACACGGGCCTCACGGAACACTTTCTCACTTACTTTTATATATATATATATATATATATATATATACAGTATCTCTCCCTCTCTTTCTCTATCTCTCTCTTTCTCTTTCTCTCGCACACTATTCGTCTCTCGCTTTTGAGGACGTCGGGATGGGGGGAGGAGTTTGTCCAGACTCGAGACACCAAGTACAAACAGTTCTCGTCTGTTCTGATCTGAAGCAGCGATCACCGCTTAAAAACTCTCTCACAGACACACACACACACACACACACATGGACAAACGTAGTCATAGTTTCCCCCTTGGGAAATTTACAAGCAGTTAATGTCCTGCAAGTTCTTTGTAATAATTTATAGTTAAGTCACAAATACCATTCAAGTTTAATGCCGCTCTCTGTCAACAACACTCTCTCACAGTCAGACACACACACACACACACACACACACACACACACACACACACACACACACACACACACACACACACACACACACACACACACGCACAGTGCTTAACATTCCAGGAAAACTGGGATGATAGTTGGATGATATATTAAAACTGGGGAGAAAAGGGCCAAACGTCTTGACAGTGGGGAAGTCTAAAAGTTTCAGGAATTGCACAAGTTGCACAAATCGAGGTCATTGGCTCCGGCAGTCTCTCGCCCATCATTTTCCAAAAGAGAGAAGCACATTGCTGTTCTCCAGAGCTCTCTGCCCCTGGCTGGAGGTCTGAAGTACATTAACGAGTTTGGTCGTTAGGGACAGATCTCAATGTAATCTAAAGTCAGGATTAGATGACTGACAGTTAGATGACAGACAAAATATTTAAATTATAAACCATGAAAAGATGCTATGTTACAGTTTGTGTGTGTGTGTGTGTGTGTGTGTGTGTGCGTGTGTGTGTGCGTTTGTGTAAGTATGCGTCTCTGTTCATGTCATAAATCCCATAATAATCTGACCTGTAAAGCCCTTTGAGACTGACTGATTGCGATTAAGGGCTCTACAAATAAAATGTAATTGAATTGAATGTCCCTTCTTGGGGCCAATATGGCTGCCGTGCCGAGAAGAACGGCCATGCTTGCGTCATTCCATCCCGCCTCACTTCTTTCATGTGTTATCACGCTGTTTGTTTGTTTGTTTGTTTGTTGTTGTTGTTGTCGTCGTCGTCGCTGCTGTCATCCTGTGTTGTCATCATCTACCCACCTACGGTCTGGCGGTCCACCATGCTATTGCTAATGTTGCCGCCTGCCTGTTGACGCGACATGTCGTGCTAATGTGTTACCTTTGAGTTTTGGGGCTGTGACCTCGGCAGCCCCCCCCCCCCCCCCCCCTCTGTCTCTCTAACCTCCGTCTGAACCTACGTTTTATGTGTGTGTGTTTTTTTCATGTGTGTGTATGTGTGTGTGTGTGTGCACGTTGTGCGTCTGTCTCTCTGCGGTGTGTGTGTGTAGCGCGGCCACGAAGATAACGAGGAGAGTTTGGTACGCCTGACTTTATACTCCGCCCCCCTCCCTCCCTCCCCACCCCACCCCACCCCGCCCTCCTCGCAACCAATCAGCTCTCACCTGGCCTGCGCCGGTTTACCACCTGCCTATACTCTTCGTCGCTAACCGCTCCGCCCCGCCCCGCCCCCCTCGCTTTGCATCAGCCAATCAGTCGACACCTGTGTTTCCAGGTGAACCAATCACAGAAACAACAACAGCTGATGGTCAATTTGTTCTATATTTGACAGTTGCCTTGTCATGTACAGTACGTGCCTCTTATTGATGCAAAGTAAGCTCATTAATTAACGTCACGCGGGCGCTTTTGAAGGTGAGATCAGAAGCGTGTGTTTTGAATGAAGTTCTTTTGATTTGATTTTGAAATCATGTTCTTTATTCAGGTTCATAGGATTTGCATATTTCCACAATATGTCTGCAGTATGATCATTCCAATTCTTCTCATATAATGCTAAGCGGCTGCCCATTCTCATGCATTCATTCAGCAATGTGCCCAACACGTGTACACGGAACACACGTGAAGGCGTGTTCCGTAGTGTTGGGGATCTACGGACCCGTGTGATTTCACCGCTAACAAACACGATCGCATGTTGTTCTATGTGTGCTTCTCTCTCTCTCTCTCTCTCTCTCTCTCTCTCTCTCTCTCTCTCTCTGCCACGTGTGAAAATCAGTTGATTGATTCATCGCCGAGTCCTTTTGTCCCTGCTGCTCCTAATCACTGAATCAAATTCAGCATCGCTAATGAAGGGCTTCATGGTTAATTCATGGGAAATGGAAGTGTGCTTAAAAAATGGATCTTATAGTTTTAATTCCTCACACAGAAGGTAGTCACCACAGTGGGATTAGTGTTTCACTTTTATTGTGACGTAACCAATGCTCATGATATTATTGTTTTGGGTTCATTGTCAAGTTAATACAATTTAATTTAGCCCAGAGATTGTCTCTTGGTCTGCCCTTATTTTCCCGTTAACCAGCAACACATCGGCTCCACCTCACCGACCCAATTTGACCGTAAGTGCGCACATATTGAGAACGTACTGTGACCGCGGTCACATGTCGCCGCGGTGGGGAGAGCAGCACCTGCTGTTCCCGCTGACCTTTACCTTCTCAATAAAGGTTAATTGGCATGGTTTAGAGGTTGGCGGTGAGGTGGTTGTTGTGCTCGTTGCCATGGAGTCCTGCCCCATTTTCTATTCTCTCGCCGATCGGCTGGAATGGCTTGTCCTCTCCTTCCTGCCCTCCTTCCCCTCCTCCCCTCTCTGTCCTAATGTACCTGCAAATTTACTGGGACTCAACACCTCTCTCTCTCTTTCTCTCTCTCTCTCGTTCTCTCTATCTCTCTCTCTCCCTCTCCTCTCTGCGTCCCCCGACTCACCTTGTGTCCAATCACGGAGCGGCGTTGCCGTCGAACGCAGATTCACATCGATGATTATTTTATTGTTATTGATTATTGTTTTCCCCTCTCTCGCTCTCTCTCTCTCTCTCTCCATGTTTCTCTACCCCTCTCTACCCCTCCCTCCCTCCCTCCACAGAGGACTATCACCTTGGGTGCGGGCGACCGACAAGTCATCCAGACGCCCATCAACGACTCTCTCCCCGTCAGCGGCAGCAGCACGGCCCAGCTCTTCAGACAGCTGGGTGAGAGAGACAGAGAGACATAGAGAGACATGGAGAGAGAGCTCCTCATGTCATCCATCCATCCGTCCTATTGGCCAGCTTCCCCGTGAGGTGCCGCCATCTTGGTTCTAAGCACTAGCAGCACTAACTCTGCTGGTGTTTAGAACCAGGATGGATGCCAATGGATGCATAGCAGCATCATTAGCATTCTGCTAATGATGGTATTTCTGGGTCTTGTCCCCAGGCATCGTGAACGTCCTGTACCTGTTCTGCGCGGCGCTGACCGAACACAAGATCCTCTTCCTGTCCAGCAGCTACCAGCGGCTGACGGACGCGTGCCGCGGCCTGCTGGCCATCATGTTCCCGCTCAAATACAGGTGTGGCTCCCGAAAACCAACCAATCAACCAACCAACGGATGAGGAGTTATGTATGCGTCGGTCTGTGAAGGGACTGTGTCGCTTCCTGTGGACTCCTAAGTGCCCAGCAGCACATAATCGCCCACTGCCCTCATTAGCGTTTGATTAATGACACTGCCACGGTGTTAATAGCTCAACCGGGCTGATTGGTAATAAGTATTCAACCGGCAGAGGGTTCTCTCGCTCACACTATGTGAGGTGGTACTGTGATGATTCAGATCAGAAGCCTTTAACCTTTAAGATGGAGGTTTGACAGTCTTGTGATGCTGACTTCCTGTCTGTGTCTGGGTTTGTCCCTTACCTATATGTGTGTGTGTGTGTGTGTGTGTGTGTGTCTCCTCACAGCTTCACCTATGTCCCCATCCTCCCTGGCAAACTGCTGGAGGTGCTCAGCACCCCCACACCCTTCATCATTGGTGTCAACTCCTTCTTCCGCTCCGAGACCCAAGAACTGGTGGGTGGTGTTCGGCTAATGTCGTTTGTTGCTACCAGTGGCTGATAGGATTGTATCGTATCAGCCACTCTCTCACTAGTTCCATTTCCACCCCGCATAGTATCTCCACCAAAAGGTGAATGGTTAAAAGGGTTTTCTGTGGGTTGTATTACATAGCGGGACGTGAGTCCCAGCCCTCTTGATTAAAATGGTCCTGGGTTTAATTTAAACTCTCACTGACCCGTGAATTACAGGCTCACGTCCCGCCTAATGAGCCCGTCTGTCCGTCCGCTGGTATTTTGTTTTAAATACCTCTGGGGTCATAACAAAATGCTCTTTCTTAAACCCTTAGCCCTGCAATAATGTCCTTATTGAATAGAAGGAAAGTATTGAGGGCGGAAAAACATTGTATCCCTCTTGAAACAATTTACGATTATTTCCGATGACAAGAGTTACATCCTGATAAGCCAAGAAATTAAACGTTCTTTTTGGGAATGTTTGAAGTGTGTGTGTGTGTGTGTGTGTGCGTGTGCGTGTGTGCGTGTGTGCGCGCGCACAACTGTCACTCAGTCTGGACGAGACATTCTCTAACGATGACATACTGTGTTGTGTACAGTGGGGTCGGTAACGAGACGTGGATGTGTGTGTATTCGGACGGTATCCGTCACCGCGGTGATGATACACACGGCGCGTTGTCGCGAGAGCTCTGCTTGATACGTGATAAGAAGCCGACGTGTTTATGAGTGTTCTTGTTGGCGGTACGAGATGATCGTGTTCTAGATCAGACTGTGTCTTATGTTCGGTTGTTATTGGTTACTCATACACTTGCCATGTCTGCGTGTGTGTGTGTGTGTGTGTCCTCCTAGCTGGACGTGATCATCGCCGACCTGGACGGCGGTACCGTCACCATCCCAGAGTGTGTTCACATCTCGCTGCTCCCTGAGCCCCTCCTCCAGCAGACTCAGACCGCTCTCTCCATGGTAACCTACTCCTCACCTCACCTACTCTTGTAGTACGACAATAGTACGACAATACCTTCATCACTGTGTGAATATCGTCCATATAATCCGCAGTATTAGTGTAATGTTTGCTCAATACTTCAATCAATGAATGACTCATCTGGAGAATTTCAGGCTAGATCCAGAAAGAGGTGTGTTTGTGGGGCGGGGCCAGGCTGGATCCAGGTAGGGTTATGTTGGGTGGGGGCGAGGCTCGGTCGGGGCCCCATGTTGTTGTTCTAGCGACCACAAGGCCAGCCAGCCAGCCAGCCAATTAAGAAACCACTATAGAAATAGGACCCAATAAGAACCAGTTTAACGTGTACTTATCCTCATCCTCTGTGGAAGTCTGATGTATCTGTTGTTGTTGTTGTTGTTGTTGCTGCTAACATAGGTGTTGGACCCGGAGCTGGAGCTAGCCGACCAGGCCTTCCCTCCGTGCTCCATCCAGCCCTCCGCCCTCAAGATCCAAGTAAGCCCTCCGCTTTGGTTCAGACGGGTCTAGAAGGAAGGGTGTGTGTGTGTGTGTGTGTGTGTGTGTGTGTGTGTGTGTGTGTGTGTGTGTGTGTGTGTGTGGTGTGTGTGTGTGTGTGTGTGTGTGTGTGTGTGTGTGTGTGTGTGTGTGTGTGTGTGTGTGCATATTGTGTTTCCGAAGCTAAGTCAGTGTGTGTGTGTGTGTGTGCATATTGTGTTTCCGAAGCTAAGTCACTGTGTGTGTGTGTGTGGGACTCGCAGGACAAGGAGGTGCGCGGCGTGTTCCTGTGGCTGTTCGCCCGGCTGTTTCAGGGCTACCGTTGGTGTTTACATATCATCCGCATCCACCCCGAGCCCGTCATCCGCTTCCATAAGGTAACAGGACGTTACGTGGCGCACAGGTGCGCTCCCCCTCAGGTGAGGCGGCGGTGACGTGCTTCTAACCGTCCCTGCTGTGTCTCCAGGCCGCCTTCCTGGGCCAGCGGGCGCTGTCGGAGGACGACTTCCTGATGAAGGTCCTGGACGGCATGGCCTTCGCCGGCTTCGTCTCGGAGAGGGGTCCGCCCTACCGCGCCACCGACCTGTTCGACGACGTGAGTCTCACAGCCGACGCCGCCGTCTATGTTGTGGAAAAGTCAGGGAAACCCCGGGTGACCTCACTTCCTTCCTGTGTCCGCAGCTCATGGCCAATCAGGTGGAGCGCATCCGGCAGGAGGAGGCGTGTCCGCAGAAGGTCATGACCCACGTCAAGGAGCTCGCGGAGCAGCTCTTCAAGAACGTACGTTTTCGCACAGATCTGCGCGACCTGATGGCTTCGCTGCTTCCCGTTTGTCCTGATGTTCCCCCGTTGGCCTCTTGACTCTCTCCCCTCCTCTCTCTCTCTCCCCCTCTCTCCCCCTCCAGGAGAACCCCTACCCGGCGGTAGCCATGCACCACAAGGTTCAGCGTCCGTCGGAGGGCCCGGGGGGGCAGCACACGCCCCAGAACACCGCCCCGTTCCCCCTGCTGGACGACGTGGTGGTGCAGCTGTTCGTGGACCACGCCGCCGCCAAGCTGCGCGCCGCCCCGCCCGTGGTGAAGGTGGAGCTGAAGGCCATGGTGCCCTCGGGACCCCCGCTAGGTGAGAGGGGGGGCGGGGCAGAGGCTTTTTTTTCTCCCACGGGCGCCGGTCATTGGCTGACGTTCAGCCGCTCAGCAGATACGTTTTTATCCGAAGCGACTTACTTGCCGTGAGAAATTGCTGTGTTCATTGCAGGAAGTGTTTATTCCCATAAACTTGTATAAACCATAATGACCATAATGAATCCTGGTCGTAGTTAATCCTCAGCTATTCACTGATTTATTGTTGCCTTGTGTTGTGTTTGTGTACAAATGAGCCACTCCGTCACGTTATATTGTTGTGCTAGTGCTAATATAGACGCCATAACAACACAACGCTACATAAGCCTCCTTATCTTAACTACCTACTTATAAAAAGTGTATTTGACTAAATTGGATAATAATAATCTGCTATCGTGCCGATCGCACGATAGCAGATTATTGCTTATGCCCTCCAACAATTCTTGCAAAAGTTCTCGCTAAAGTGGAAGTGGGCAGGATGGTTCTCGGGCGATTAGAGGAGGAGGAGGCGGAGGAAGAGGAGGTGGAGGTGGAGGTGGGGGGTGCTTCCTTCCAGCGTCAAGAGAGTTTGGAGTGGCTCTGTACCTCGGGCCACCGGAAACCTTTCAACTCCGCCGTCTAGACTAATCCCAGTCTCCCAATCATCCTCCCGGCTTGTGTTTAATGGGGGACAGCGGCGGGGGGCGCTGGAGTGACAAATGGCCGACTGTCTAACCTCCCTCCCTCCTTCCCTCCCTCCTTCCCTCCCTCCCTACTTCCCTCCCTCCCTCCGTGCGCCTCCACAGGTGACATCGTGGACCGCAACGGCAGCGTGCTAGCCAATAGCGCGCGGCGGCTGGAGGTGGTCCGGAACTGCATCACGTACATCTTCGAGAACAAGATGCTGGAAGCCAAGAAGGTACGGAGAGAAAAAAAAAAAAAAGGCCCTTGGCGATGACGAGGAGACGTTTAACGATGTGATGAGGCCGGTTCGACAAGCGGCAAACGCTGAAGTAAAAGCAAACTATAAAGCCCGCGCACAGCTTGTTAACGGTTTCACTCTTGGGCGATCCATGTTCTTTAAATCACATGAATCCAATGCTGTTTCCCTGTGGTAGTTACCTGGTGATGTGGAAATATTCATATTATGGAATAATTAAAGGTACTTATATGTAAGAGTCAGTGCATTGTGAGCTCCGTGGCTTGAGACAATAACAATCAGACGCTAATGTTACTTCTAATCATAGTGAAACCGTGGACACATTTAAAAAAGCTATGAAATGTATATACTTTGTGTCACTTTGTTTGTTACGTGTCACTTTGTTCCTTTTTCCCGCAAAATCCGACCCAAATATAAGAGAAGTGAGAGAAGAGTCAGGGAAGCTGTCATGTTTTTAACTTCAATCACAACCTGCTCACAAACTGCCGATTTAAAGCGACTTGTGCTGTAAAATCCTACAGGTAGTCCCTGAACGGATTCATTATTCTTACATACAGGACCTTTAAGTTAAATATCATACTTCGTTTAACTCACCTTTAGTCTACTAGCTATAACGCCGAACGTAAAGCTTCTCCTATGAACGCCGATGAATCTGCCGTAATCTGATCGATGACCCTAACCCTGACCCCTAGCTGATGCCGGCGGTGCTGCGGGCGCTGAAGGGCCGGGCGGCTCGCGTCTGCCTGACCCAGGAGCTGAACCAGCACGTGCTGCAGAACCGCGCCGTGCTGGACGACCAGCAGTTCGACTACATCGTCCGCATGATGAACTGCACCCTGCAGGTGAGCCCCGGGGAGGGGGAGGAGAGGCGGGTCATTACTACCATAATTATAAGCGTACGTCGTTCCCTTTCCCGTAAGTATTTGCACGAACGGGAACACGTTTTTATTATCTCTGTGACACCCCCGCAGAGAGTAAATAATTAGAAGCATTGTTTTGCCTCACCTTTCCTTATCATTTGAATTACTGTCAAATGAAATAAATTTGTCATCGACGCTTTCCTGTTACGTGATGAATATCTTCC
Organism: Coryphaenoides rupestris; assembly: GCA_002895965.2. NCBI lineage: Eukaryota > Metazoa > Chordata > Actinopteri > Gadiformes > Macrouridae > Coryphaenoides > Coryphaenoides rupestris. The sequence continues at coordinate 68,163 of PIJE02002150.1, forward strand.
TTGTTTCTGTCATTGTCTGCATGTCACAATCCTTTATGGTATGTGTTTTGGGTGCTTGCCACGATATTATAGCTGTATTATTATTATATTTGCTGAACGATGATGGAGTAAATGAGTTGTAATGTGACGGTGATTCCCCACGTAGGCCCAACGTTGTCTTTCCTTGTGTTGTCCTGTGCTCAGGACTGCTCCCACATGGACGAACACGGTATCGCAGCCGCTCTGCTGCCCCTGGTCACGGCCTTCTGTCGAGTAAGTTAAGACGTGTTATGTTGACTTTATTACATTAACATGCTCGTGTTAACATCCCCTTCTCATGCTGGAACTAAATATTAAAGAATCAACTGTGTGTGTGTGTGTGTGTGTGTGTGTGTGTGTGTTTGTGTTTGGTGGCTGGGGGTGAGGCTGTAGCCCCGCCCACCCCAGACTCTAACTGGGGCCAGGTGAGGCTGCAGCCCCACCCACACCGGCCACCAACCACACACACACCCACACCGACCATACCTGTGTCATTTCTAGCCGTGGCGTTTCGACGTGAATTAAAAAAGCGCCCGTTTCTCTTCCTCCCGCCAGAAACTAGGGGCCGGCATCACCCAGTTTGCGTACAGCTGCGTGCAGGAGCACTCGGTGTGGACCAACATGCAGTTCTGGGAGGCCATGTTCTACACCGACGTCCAGAACCACATCCGGGCCCTGTACCTGGAGAACGAGGAGGGGGACGCGGCGCCAAACTCGGTGAGGAGGGGCCACAGAACCGAAAACCAAAACCACAACACACAGACACAGACACACACGCACACACACGTACTCCATAAGGAAGTAGCCCACTGTGTCTGGTGTGAGTAATTAAGATAAGAACTAAGATAAGGGACATGCGGTAAAAGCGTTAATAAAACATGTCTGGGTAAACGTATATTATATTCGTCATGTGCCGGTTAATAAACGGGTAATTCTCAAACCGCTCGACCAAACAACTTCCCACGCCACACGACACCTCCCGGGGTCCTCAGCAACACGTACACCAAGCAATATAGCAAGATAAGATAAGACAGAACTTTATTAATCCCGAAGGAAATTCTTGTATTGCACAGCAATACAATAAAACAATAGAGAAATCAACAAAATCATAAAAATAAACAGATTTACAAATGTACAGTCAAAATATAAAAATATACAAATTCAGACGGTGAAAACAATTTGTCATAATTGAAGTGTCTATAATGTCTATAATACTGTGATAATAATAATGGTTAGAGGACGTATTGCACCTGATAGAAAGAATATTAAGAATATTACACATAATGTTGAAAGGTAATGTAGGAGAGGTATTGGACATGATTATTACAGATAATATTTAGAGGTAACATGATATTAATAAGAATAATAAATCTCACCGCGACTGCGCTGCTGTGTGTGTGTCAGGCGGGCGGCGGCGGCGGCGGCGGCGGGCGGCCGGACGTCAGCGCCCTGGAGCTGGCCTCGGAGCAGAGCCGGCTGTGGCCCACGCTGGGCAAGGAGCGGCAGTGCGAGCGCGTGCAGAAGGAGGAGAGCACCGTGTTCAGCCAGGCCATCCACTACGCCAACCGCATGAGCTACCTGCTGCTGCCCCTCGACACCAGCCGCAACCGCTTGCTGCGGGGCGCCGGCCTGGGCGGCGACGTGGAGAGCGTCAGCAACAGCTACGTCACCAACAGGTACGTCACCAACAGCTACGTCACCAACAGGTACGTCGGCAAACGGCCACGTCGCCAACGGCTGCGCGTGAACAAATCAATCGTTGGTGGTCAGCCCCCCCCCCCCCCCCCTTTCCCCGCCGATACGATTTTTAACCGGACGTTGTTGTTGTTGTTGTTTTGATCGGGCAGCATCGCCGGCAGCGTGGCGGAGAGCTACGACACGGAGAGCGGCTTCGAGGACGCGGAGACGTCGGACGTGGCCAACTCCGTCGTCCGCTTCATCAACCGCTTCGTGGACAAGGTGTGCAACGAGAGCGGCGTCACCAACGAGCACCTGAAGGCCCTGCACGCCATGATCCCAGGTACGGCCGCGGCGCACGACGCCTCGCTCAAACCCCGGCGCCGTTGTTGTTGTTGTCGTCGTCGTCTTTAGTACACAAACGTGACGAAACGCACGAATCCCCTCTGCGCTCCAGATATCGTCCAGATGCACATCGAGACGCTGGACGCGGTGCACAAGGAGAGCAAGCGGCTGCCCCCGATCCAAAAGGTAACCAATTCCTATTTTTACGTTCCGCTGGACAAGAGCCGCCGCGCCGAACCTCCGACAGCCCCGCCCACCCCCCTCTCCACCAATCCCCGCGGCTCACACGCGCAGCCTCACGGCAGGTACGTCCGACACCCCCGCCCCCACCGACCGACCGAGACGCCGGAACCCGTGTGTGTGACTCACAAAGCATGCCGTGGCGCAAAGCATGCTGGGCGATGCAGTTCTGTGTGTCGGCGGGGAGGGGTGGGGCCTAGACGGACTACTTCCTGTGTGCTGTAGGCTGACTGGGGTGCCTGGGTGGTGTGTGCCTTCAGTGTGAAGGGTGACTTTGGCTCAGAGTTGTTTCAAGCTGCTGTCACGTGACCACACGGCCGAGGTTAGTGGAATGTGGGTGGAGTACCGCATGGTGTGTGTGGAAGAGCTCAGTCCTCAGGGCAGTAGGGGAGGAAACTGTGTCCGCAGCAGCCTATAGCGCCACCCAGAGGGCAGGGTGTCCCTACATCATCATCATCATCATCACCACCCTGCCATCCTAGCCAACGGTGGCATTCCTGTAATTCCCAAATGTCGCTAGCCTATGTCGATTGTGACCGACGTTCCCCTTTGTCCTCTGGTAACGGTCGACGGTTTGTGTCCCGTCTCGGCTGTCGAGGTGTTTTCGGCGTCCCTCGACCTCTTTGTTTGTGTTGTTTATGACGAGGCCGGAGGTGGCAGACGGGGCAGACGGAGGTTTATTCATCGCTCCGTTGTGGGAGCATAGAGCCGTGCTTAGCCCCGTCATGGTTTTCTAATCTCCGGAGGCTTGACTTCAACCGCAGCCTGTGGTCGTTTAGGATCGTTATCGTTAAGTCTTTCATGGGGATTTCATGCTGGTTTAGTTTTTATTGTCCCCTTCATCCCGTGGGTGATTCTTTATGTTGTGGTTGGGCTTGTGTGGGATTTCAGGTGTTGAGCGGCGGGGATGAGGAGATGTTGTGAAACCCTTCACTTCACTTCACTTCGCTGTCTGCAGGCCCATGTGCCGGTGAGCTCTCGAGGAGTGCCAGTGCCGGCCTATCCATGGAGACATGGTTTACGGGGGGGGGCACTGGTTTAGGGCCACCTGGGATTGTGAAGCCTTGGTTTGGGAGGCCTTGGTTTATCGACCGTTCTGGGGTGTTTTAAGACACCGCAACGTGTGCTGAGATACCACTTTTATTTACCCAACCGCCGGCTCTGCTCTTCCCCAGGGAAGGCAGCCATTCCCACCCCCCCCCCCCCCTCTCTCTCGCCCCCTCTCTCTGTCTCTCTCTCTCCCCCTCTCTCTCTGTCTCTCTCTCTCTCTTTGTGTTGTATTAAAGCGTCCCAAGGTTACTTCCTAAGCCACAGTCTCCCACCAATCTCGGTTCCCTTCTGACGCACACAGAGCGGGTGGGAGGGGCTTGTTGCGCTGTGTTATGCAAACAGCACTTGTACCACAACAACGGGGTGGGGGGGGGGGGGGGGGCAGGTTGGTGCTGAGGCGAGGGTGTTCGGTTCGACTCCCGGAGCCAACGCGTACCCGGGTCGATGGGTTCGCCCGCACGCAGCACTAACCTGCTGAGGCCTCCTTGAGCAAGGCGCCGCTGCTGAGGCAGTCGCTCGAGGCGTTCGCTAAAACGTTCGCCTCGATAACAATAATAATGATAATAAGTAATAGAGACAACACGATCACTAATGATCCGTACTGTGGCATGGAGGTGCTGTGTTTTTTCCGCGTGAGTGTTTGCGTTTGTTACTTTAGTTACACGTTTGCTGTTTACGACTGCGGCGTCTTTTTATTCAGCGTCGCACCTTAACACCTTGTTCCTTTCTTTCCCCATCCAATCCCTTCTTCTCTTCTCTCAACATCCACCCATCCATCCATCATCTCTCCCTCCCACTGTCCATCCCTCCCTCCATCCATCCATCCATCATCTCTCCCTCCCACTGTCCATCCATCCATCCATCCATCATCTCTCCATCCGTCCATCCATCCATCCATCCATCATCTCTCCCTCCCACTGTCCATCCATCCATCCATCCATCATCTCTCCCTCCCACTGTCCATCCATCCATCCATCCATCATCTCTCCCTCCCGCTGTCCATCCATCCCTCCATCCACACCCCTCCCCGCCCCCCAGCCCAAGCTGCTGAGGCCGGCGCTGCTGGCGGGGGAGGAGCTGGTGATGGAGGGCATGCGCGTGCACCTGCTCGCCGACGGGCGCGAGGAGGCCACGGGCTGCATGGGGGGTCCCGCGCTGCTGCCCGCCGAGGGGGCCGTCTTCCTCACCACCTACCGACTCATCTTCAAGGGCACGCCCACCGACCCCCTGGGTGAGTGGCAGGGGGAGAGGGGATGGAGGGAGGGAGGGAGAGAGAGGGAGGGAGGGAGGGCGAAAGCTTCAGTCTGACACCCGAGACGATCATTGAATATGAATGTGTATTGATTATGTTTTATGAACGCATGGCCCCTGAGACCAAGCCAGCATGGTCTCAGGGGCCATGCTTAAGTCTCTCTCTCTTTCTTCTTTCTCTCTCTCTCTCTCCTCTCTCTCTCTCTCTCTCTCTCTCTCTCTCTCTCTGTGTGCCTCTCCCAGTGGGTGAGCAGGTGGTGACTCGGTCTTTCCCCATCGCCTCCCTCACCAAGGAGAAGAGGATCTCGGTCAGCGTGCCGGCTGGACCAGTACATCCAGGAGGGCCTGCAGCTGCGTTCCTGCACCTTCCAGGTCTGCCTTCCGCCCTCCACGTGTCGGTTCTCCTACGGTCTGACCCTCAAATGAAGGCTCTCAGAAGCCCGCTAACCTCACCCCTCCCCGTCTCCTCCCTCTCTTCCCCCGGCAGCTGATGAAGATCGCGTTCGACGAGGAGGTGGCGTCGGACCTGGCCGAGGTCTTCCGGAAGCACGTGCACAAGCTACGCTAACCCGCAGCACGTGCAGGCCACCTTCGCCTTCGACCGTGGGCCAGTCGGCCAAGATGGTGGTGGAGCACAAGGTCCAAGGAGCAAGAACCAGTCGCTCAAGTGAGCCGGGGGCGGGGCCTATGTCTCTCTCCTCTGTCTTCTCTCCGTCCTCTTCCTCCCTCGAGGTGTTCTGCTGCACATTTTATCGCTCCAGCTTTTCTTCTCATCCCTCTCTCTCTTGTCTGTATGGCCTTGTTTTCTCCCTCTCACACACTGTCACATTCTCTCTTCCCCTCCCTTCCTCCCTCCCTCCCTCCCTCCGTTGTGTCAGAATGAAGGGAACCAGTGGCCTATTTTGAATAATTCAAACAGTGGAAAATGTGACTCGCGTCTCCGTTGCCACCCACCCACCCCCCACCGATGTTTCCATAATGTGTGTGTGTGCGCCTGTGTGTGTGTGCCAGTGTGTGTGTGCGCCAGTTTGTGTGAAAATGCACACACACTCCCAGCAGCGCTTGAATGAATGTGTGAGTTGTAGTTGAGACGCACCTGCGATTGAGGCACACCTGTAGTTGAGACGCACCTGTAGTTGAGACGCACCTGCGATCGAGACGCACCTGTAGTTGAGACGCACCTGTAGTTGAGACGCTCGAGCGCACAGGTGCGTCTCAACTACAGGTGCGTCTCAACTACAGGTGCGTCTCAACTACAGGTGCGTCTCAACTACAGGTGCGCCTTGATCACAGGTGCGTCTCAACCACAGGTGCGTCTCAACTACAGGTGCGTCTCGAGCGCACGTGCGTCTCAACTACAGGTGCGTCTCAACTACAGGTGCGTCTCGATCGCAGGTGCGTCTCAACTACAGGTGCGTCTCAACTACAGGTGCGTCTCAACTACAGGTGCGTCTCAACTACAGGTGCGTCTCAACTACAGGTGCGTCTCGAGCGCACGTGCGTCTCAACTACAGGTGCGTCTCAACTACAGGTGCGTCTCGTTCAGAACCAGAGACCCTGGGTTCTGCCCTCTTCAGAACCGACCTCCGGGTTCTGCCCTCTTTCAGACCGAGGCGCTGCCGTGGGACCAGTGGACACACCCTTCAATCACACAGCCCTTCCATGCACACCACAGCCACGCACACACACACACACACACACGGGCCAGTGTCTGGGGTAGTAGGGTGTGGGGTGCCGGGCAGGTTCTAGGCGGGTGACGAAGAAGGCGGAGCTCACCTCCTCGGCCTGAAGGTGCCGGGAAAACGTTCCTCCTTAGACCC
>PIJE02002151.1:0-55000 GCA_002895965.2 Coryphaenoides rupestris
CTTTGCGGAAGCAGTGAACAGGAGGTCCTGACCTGTGTGTCCGTGTGTGTGTGTGTGTGTGTGTGTGTTGTCCGGCGCCTGCAGGAGCCATGTACCCCACCAGCATGAGGATCAACGAGGAGGGCCGCCTGGTGGTCAACTTCAAGACCGAGGCTCGATTCAGGGGACAGTTTGTCATGTCTCACCCAGGTACGGAAACCCTGGCCTCGCCATACATGCAGTCCTCGAGCAATCAGTCACCTCTGAAACACACACACACACACACACACACACACACACACACACACACACACACACACACACACACACACACCTTAGGATATTGATATGATCATTCATGCTAGAAAATGGGATAAACTCTTCCAGGCACCAGTCTGTCCTCCATGGTCATGTGTGTGGACCACCCTGGCCTGACCTTCACCCTGGCGCTGGTCCGGACCGAGCCCACCTACAACCAGCCCATGCAGCAGTGGAGCTTCGTCTCTGACTTTGCGGTGAGTTTCCCATTTTATTATTCCCGTCAATCATAGCATTCAGAGGGAAGAACGCCAGTCAGACTGTGTGTGTGTGTGTGTGTGTGTCCGTCCGTCCCCCCGTCCGTCCCCCTCTAGGTGCGGGACTACTCGGGCACCTACACAGTGAAGATGGTCCCGTGCAGCGCGTCGCCCAACGGGGAGTTCAGCATCCCGCCCGTGTGCCACCCGAGGGAGCCCATCACCTTCGACATGGACATCCGCTTCCAGCAGGTCTGTCGCCCGAAGTTCTGAACATTTTGATCAAAAAGTATAAAAAAAATACCCAGACCAAGTGTATATGCTACAGATTATGCGCAGCCTTGCATGCTTCCAACATGGCCGCCTCCTTTAACCCCGCCCCCCCCCTTGTTGCGCTCCAGGTGAGCGACCCGGTGGCCGCAGAGTTCAGCCTCAACACGCAGATGTTCCTGCTGTCCAAGAAGGAGCTGTGGCTCTCCGACGGCTCCATGGGCTTCGGAGAGGGCACCGACGCCGCCTTCTCCGACGGTAAGTGACACAGTGGACCCTGGGGGACCGGAGGAATACCTCTGCCCGCTTGAAGACAGTCCGAAAGCTTTTCCAGTGCCATGGTCTGATCTTTCTGTGATTACATGCTCATTGAAGCCACAGAAATGTATCCAACGCATTGTTTGACGTACACTTTAAAATAAGTCAAATTAAATGTCCACACCTTGCACACATACGGTACAAACCCTCACACAATGTTTCATCTTATTTTAAATGGACCGACACAACCCAGGAACTATTCCATAGAGGGTTTGCCACACCAATGTCTAAGACCTAGGCAAGATGAAAGTCTGAAATAAGTTGCATTAAATTATCTGCACAGTGTACTTTTGTACATTATTCTATTATGCTTATACACTTGCATTTACTATTCTATTGTTTTTATTCTGATGCTGTTATTTTTGAGCAACCTCTGGCAAAATAATTTCCTTCAGGATTTATAACGCATTTCAAAAATGCGACATAACCCCAAATCATGTTTATTGATTTTTAAGTGACAACATTTAAAGGGGCTCCTATTACACCACCAGGTGTGACTGTGATGAGCCATTGCACTCAGTTTCAGAATCCCTGGCTTATGACATCACAAGTGGGACTGTCCACCCAGATGTATGCTGGATCTAGATCAGCCTACCAGGCCTACCCATCTAAACTTCAGCTTCTCTCGCTCTCTCTCTCTCTCTCTCTCTCTCTCTCTCTCTCTCTCTGTGTCTCTCTCTCTCTCGCTCTCTCTCTCCCACCCCATCCCATCCCATTCATCCGGTGCAGGCTCGTCCATCTATGGCCGGGTGATGGTGGACCCTGTGCAGAACCTGGGTGACTCGTTCGCCTGCAGCATTGAGAAGGTGTTCCTGTGCACCGGCGCCGACGGCTACGTGCCCAAGTACAACCCCACCAACAAGGAGTACGGCTGCCTGGCCGACGCCCCCTCCCTGCTCTACAGGTTCAAGATCCTGGTAAACACGCCCCCTCTGCTCTCTACTATTTACTACTATTTAGTTGCTTAGCAGAAGCCTTTGCCTAAAGAGACTTACAGCAAATGGAGATTCACATGACAGAGATGATCACATGACAGAGAAGAAGTCATTAAAGGAGGAGGAGGGAGGGGGGGGGTAGTTAGGCCTACAGGTTAGGATGCGAACATTGGGGGATCGAACCCAGTAACTTTTTGCCTGAGAGTCAACACCACGACACTATTCCCCTCCCCCCCTCTCTGCTCTTACCTAGTTTATACAGTATGCAGCCTGTGGGGGGGCTGTATGAAAGTACTCATCGGAAAGTCTTCATGGATGGAAGATGCTAGTATGCTATGTCTTACAGTGTTGTGTTTCTGTGTTGTGTGTGTGTGTGTGTGTGTGTGTGTGTGTGTGCGTGTGTGTGTGTGTGTGCAGGACAAGGCCCAGCCAGAGACCCAGGCGTCCGTGTTCGGGGACGTGTCCTTCCAGGCCACCCTGGCCCATGACACCCCGGGAGCGATGCCCCTGGTCAGGCAGCCTGGCTCGGACGGATTCACCCTCTCCTCATCGCCACTGTTCCAGGTCTGGATACACACACACACCCAGTCACACACACACGCACATACACACACACAGGTACACACACACAGTCTCTCACACACACATACACACACACACACAACCATGCACGCACACACGTAGTCTCACACACACGGTCACACACACACATGCACACACCCCAGACCTTTGACCCCTGGTGTCCCCCCCCGGGTTCCCCCTGCAGGTGGCCGCGGGCCGCGAGTGGTTCATCCACACCATCTACACCGTCCGCTCGCGGGAGAACGCCAACCGCAACAAGCGCGGCGTGGAGTACCTGCACCACAGCCTCTCCCACATGGACCCCCACGCCGCCGAGACCCTGACCTCCGCCCAGGAGTCCCGCCGCAGCCGCCGCGCCGTAGCGTCCCTGGAGGAGGAGGGGGAGAAGACCCAGGACATCGGTGCTGACAAGAGCCGCGGCACTAACATCCAGCACATCGCCCTGGAGCGCTCGGACCGCGCCGTCGTGGTGGGCCAGCGGCAGCCCGGCCGCGACACCTCTCTCCGTGCGGGGGTGGAGCACCCCCGCCTGGAGAGCTCCGGCCGGGAGTCCCCGTCGCTGGAGGACTCCTCCACGCTGCCCATGCTGGTGGGCCTGGCGGCCCTGCTGCTGCTGGTCTGCTTGGTCGCCGTCCTGGTGCTGCTGCTGCTGAGGCGCAAGCGGCGGCAGGAGCGGGAGAAGAAGAAGAGCAACGGGCAGTTCGCGCCGTACGCCACTTCCTCGTCTTCCGCCTACGGAGGCTACACCCCCGGCCGGTCAGCGCCGACGGCGGGTGTGTGGAGCGGCTCGGACAGCTCTGAGGTGTAAAAAGGAGGGTGTAGGGTCACGCACACAGAACCCTCCCCTCTCTCACGTCCCTCGCCCCCCCCCCACCCCCCTCCCCCCCAACAAACTCTTGAGTCTCCACCTCCACCACCACCTCCACCTCCACCATCTCCCCGGTGCCTTCCAAGCTTCCAAGACGGCCCACTGGTCAGTCGTGACCTCCTGCTCCCTCCCAGCGGTCGAGACCACCAACACCTCAGGTCTTTATTCACGTCCATCCCACACCAGAGTAGGACCGAGGCCTCCGACCAGCGCGGCGGGGGGGGGGGGGGGGGGGGGGAAGCACCAAAGCACCACAGTGTTACTTCTGTGCCGTAGGGATTGAGACAGAGCCATTGGACAGCAGCCATTGGACAAAGTGTAACTCAACCTCCACACTGAGCTCTTGGTGTCATGCGTACCACCGCTGCATGTGAGGAAGTCTGCCGTTCTGCTGTGTTTTATTTAAAGGGGCCCAACGTTGTCGTGTGACTAAAATTGTAATTGTGACGCAGTGACACATCACAAAGTGGGGAGTTTCCACCGAGATGTTTGCTGGTCCATACTCGGACCAGTTCACCAGTTGGTACGGTCCAGTCCGGTTGGGTTATGGGCGGCTGGTAGTCTGATCTAGTCATCATACATCTGGGGTGGACACACTGCCACTTGTGATGTCACTGAGTCACTTGGTCACAATGACAATATTAATCACGCTCACACCTTGTGGTGTAATAGGCCCCTTTAACGATGTTCTGTTGTGGATGACAGGAGGCGGGGACGAGGCCTCTGATATATTACTCGCCTGCTTTCATTTGTTATGTGATGTTGTTGATTTGAGGCTTGTGAATGGTGTTAGAAAATTACACATTTATTTACACGTTAGAGAGACGCGGTCCGTTTCGATTCAGTTAAAAGGTATTATTTTTAAGGAAATTAGTTTACCAAGGTGTTTTATATTCATGTGTCCATGATTGTGTAAATGTATTGAATGTTGAAGCTGACCTCAGTGAATGGAAATGTTTATTTTGTAATAATTTACTGTGCTTCGGTAAAGCCGGGCTTACACCCGGGGTGTAAACCCACCCCCCCCCGTACAATTTCTGGCCACTTCATATCGAGACGGTGCTAATCAGAAGGGGTTGTAATTGCCATTTTATTCTTTTCATTCAAACCTCAGTCAAAACCTACTTTTCCACATTTTATAGGAAACCACAAGAATGTTGTATCAAACGTGATAATCAATCATGTGTGCACCATAGCAATACAGGAAGATGTAAATGGTATTTATACACCCTGGTCAAACTTGAAATTGATTTATTTTTATAATGTCCTTCAAAGAAAATAGTTTAAAATTGTATAATAAAGATAATTGTGATATTGTCTTTAACAAATAACATTTTTCCACCAAGATTAGTCCATTTGAGGTTGAACTGTTGCCTTGTATTTTGTGATGATTCAAACGCGCATTTGGATGTATATCAACTGCCCAATACAAATGTACTTTTACAACAAGACTATTATTTCAAAGCAAACGTTGACACTTTTTTTTATGAAAGACGGGAAGTTTATTGGTGACGTGAAAAAGACACCTTTCTACTTACAAACAAAAAGATACATATCATTACAAGCAGTGGAATGTGTACAAACATGGCATAAATACAGTTATCTCAACAAACAAGTCCTAGTATAAAAAAAAATATGGTTGCAACCAAACTTACACAGCTGCAATACTCAAGTCACCGAAAGGCAAGCCTTGCGAATGATCATTGTTATGGTAACCGCCTACAACCAAACGTCTTTAACTCTCGCGTGGAACTCTTCAGTCCCAACCGCAGGTTGTATACAACGGTACCAGACGTCAAAAAACCTGCCAGAGAAATAAACACGGACTACGGATGCTAGAAGTATTCTATGGTGGAGCTGGCGGTTGTGGTTGTGGTTCACGATATACGTGCTGTACACCAACAGGCCATAGAGACCCCGTACACCAACAGGGTCGTAGAGACCCGTACACTAACGGGGTCAACTCTACAACTTCAGCTTCTTCCTGCGACCGCGGCCGTCTGGGTTCCCGTCCGACTTGCGTTTCTGGGCCTTGAGACAGAAGAAGAAAAGAAATTGGATCAGCACTTTGTTGGTAGATCGACTGCGCTTAGATAGCCTTGCATTGGCTCAGATGCCCCCACACAGTCATACACCAACAACACTTAGGCCGCATTCGAACAGTTAAAATAAAAAAAGTTCCAAGTCCTTTGCCAACTACTTTACCTTAACCCCCACTTACCTTTCATACAGGAAGGTCCAGTGTACCCTATGCTAAAGGAGGTATTAAAGGAAGCATTGAAGCACCTTTCCTTAGCATTTAGAGAGTTCCAACAGCCCTTTTCATGGCTGCCACTTGGGTACTTCCAGGTCATTCACTCAGTCAGGAAACTCCCGAAGCACAAAAAGACTTGGAACGCAGCCTCAGCTAGGAGGAGCCGGGGATCCAGACGACACGCTGTACTCACAGAGCTGGACTTGGGACCCCTCTTCTTCTTCTCAGCCTTCTCCCTCTCCTCCAGCTCCATGTTCTCCCGCTCGATCAGCGTGATCAACGTATTGCACCTCCTCTGCAGCTCCTGTGGACGCAGAGGAGCCGTCAGAACACCAGAACACCAGAGCTCATGTGGAGTGGATAGATTAAGGGATAACTGTAACGTCTCCCATACACATCTGCAGACAAAGGGCTTTTTGTGTGCAATTTCGTAAAGAAATTATATAAAATAATAAATAAATGACACATAAATACAATGCAATTTTCGTCCCATGCTTCGGTGTGAAAACGGTCATGATACAAACTCTCAAACGCTGTCATGATACAAAGAAATCACGGCAAAACCATCCGTCCGTATCAATATCAGGCTGTTCCTGGTATAGCAGCAGCTTACGAATATCGACTTCGGCCGATTATCTGTCATTATAATAGTAGGTTCTGAATCGGCAACGAGCGCACAGCTTGTAAGACGTTGTAAGCCCACCGCGACGGGCCAGAACTCCCTCCCTACCATGGCGGTCCTGGACTTGAGGAACCAGTCGAAGCGGAACTGCGGCGAGTTGCGGATGCACTGGCGCAGCTCGTCGTACACGCTCTCCTTGTCGAAGCCCAGCTTGTGCAGCATGCAGATGAGGAAGCGATCCTCCTCCTCCGTGTAGTTCTTGCCCTTGTTGGTGCCGTAGGAGATGCGCAGCTGGTGGAAGGGAGCCTTGTAGCGGCCGATCTGGACACGCGCACACGCAACCGCACGCATGTTAGGCAGTGAAGGACATTATAGACACACATATATACACAAGTCGATAATGTAATAACTGGCCAATAATGTTTTGTCATCCAATAACGTAATAAACTTTTGCGCCGAATGTAATCACTTATTACATTATTGGCAGGTTTTAAAATTATTAGATGTGTAAAAATACAATAAATAAAATCATAAAAATAACTGAGCTGATAATGTAATAATATACTTATATCACTATATTTAAGTTTTATTTATTGGATATAAAGTGTCACACACACACACACACACACCAGTCAACTGTTAATTAACTGCGCGTGCTTATTACTCCTTAACTTACATTCATTAATGGGTAGTTAATGTCCCCCTATTGTAGAGTGTTACCATTTATTTTACTAAACGAAAATCAGGGGTTTTAAATACTTCAACGTCAAAACGCTTCATGTCTTGAATGGTATTGAAGACATGAAGCGATGACCAGGAAGTGTCCCCAGCAGCAGCAGCAGCAGCAGCAGGCGTAGCAGGCCCAGCAGGCGGGTACCTTGGAGTCCAGGGCCTTCTTTATGCTGATCCTCCTCTGGATGCGGGCCTCTCCTCGCTCGATCTGGGCCATGATCTTCTCTATGTCCTGCAGCTCGTTGCAGCGCTCCCAGAACACGGCTGGCAGAAGAGACGCCACGATTCATACAACTTAGGGCTGGGCCATCATTTTATATAATCATAAAATAGTCCTTCAATGTTATTGTACTGTCATTAAATGAAGATAGATAATCAGTTTCATAGTTTAAATCCTTTTAGTCCCACACCATAAATTTTAATTCTCCATACACTTAAATGACTGTTTTACAAAGGGTACTTAGAATTCCTAAGCGTATCGTGAAATTCATTGATATTGTGTAAAAGTCACCCATAATTATCATGACAGTTCATTTTTCATATCGCCCAGCCCCTACCGCAAACACAACTTACCGGAGTATTCCATGACTTCCTCGGGCGTCTTGCCCTCCACCTCGCGGGCGATGTTCTCGATGTCGTCGCGGCCCCACTTCTCGTTGGCCTTGATGAACTGGTTGAAGTCTCGCTTGTTCCAGATGGTGAAACCCTGACAGCCCAGCAAAAATTTAGAAAGACATCAAGAAATCTGCACATCCAATTGAATTAATACAATGTATGCAAGGTCAATGAATCAATGAAGTATTATGGACCAGCACTGTTGGGATATTAGGGCGGGACAATAATTCAATATTATTGCTCGTCATCTTTGAATGGTATTGAATTGTTGTGAAATTAAGATATCGACTTATTGTGCCACTTATTTTAATCGTACAAATGAATTGCGATGAGAAGATAAGCCCATAAAATAATCAAATATGAAGATTGAAACACCAGAAAGGAAAACTAGCTTTAGTCCAACATGATACTTGAAATATACTTCAATGTAATGGCCCTCAGTTAGACTGTTAAACAATGTTATTTTGAATTCATAAGCATATTTAGAAATCTATCTCCGGGCCGGAGCTCTCCATAATTATCATCATAATACATTTTTCCCACACGGCTAACTCCATGCTTTCTAAATCCAGTACATTGTCTGTGCCCAGTGAAGCCCGGGCGTTTGGTGCAGCAGTACCTGGGAGAGGAGGTTCTCCTTCTCCTCCAGTTCCTCCTCCGTCAGGGCCTCCGCCTCGTCGATCTTGGCCTGCTCCTCCTTCTGGTGCTGGGCCGAGTTGGGCACTTCGGGGTTACGGGGAACCTTGAGGAGGAGGAGGAGGAGGAGGAGGAGGAGGGTACACACAGAAAGCATTGGAGACGGCCATCAACCAGACACCTCCCCGACGACGGCGTAGACGTTGACTAAAAACAACAAAATGTACGCTCGGTGCTACCTTATAGCCGATGGTCTTCCTATAGAACAAGATTCTCCTTCTCCAGGAGTTCGAACAGACGGGGAGGGAAGAACTGGAAGTCCTGGACAATTGGGTTGCTTGGGCGGACGAGGAGCCTACGCAACACACCACACACACACACACACACACACACACACACACACACACACACACACACACACACACACACACACACACACACACACACAAAACGATGAGAAAAACAAGTTGATGGCATCTGGAGTAGTTCCTCCTGTGCGTGGGAGGCTTGTGAGAGGCTTGTGGGAGGGCTTGTGGGAGGGCTTGTGGGAGGGCTTGTGAGAGGGCACCTTGGGGGCTTTGGGCTCGCTGACACGCAGGGCTTCTCTGAAGTAGGCATCCACGGCGTAGTTGGCCTTCCTCTCTCTCTTGGGAGGCTCGATCCAGTTGGTGATCACCTGGACAACGGAGAAGAATTCAGGTTTGCTCACTTTTGCTGATCATTTCATTTCAGGAGTCCACGAGGTTTGTGTTGTACAAGCATGGCTAGCGAATCCCCCGAGCGATTGCTATAAAAGCCCTCGTCCTTGCTTAAGGTGTAAACAGCAACTCTTCTCAGCACCAAGCACATTACCTTCTTCTTCTCCCGGTAATCCTCGCCCTCGAACTTGTACACGCTGCTGTTCTCCGTGTCCATGGTGAAGTTCTTCAGGGAGCTCTCGCCCAGGTTGGCCATCTTCTCCTTCATCTCCATCGTCTACAAGACAGCCAGCAACAACAATACAAACCGATGACTAACACTCATTGAAAAATGTAGAGAGCTGGGGAACCAAGATGGCCACGGCTGTGTGGTGACACCGCAGGAGCAGCCCACCTTCCTCTCGCCCTTCTCCAGCAGGGCGTCGATGTCGTCATCGGTGATCTCGCTCTCTTTGGAGGCGAAGACGTGGGTGGCGCCGTGGCGGATGATGGACAGCATCTCGTCCTTGCCCAGCTTGTTGGCACTCGGGTCCACCAGTCGCCCTGCGGTGGACACACGGAAAGGGGGTTGTTGTTGGTTCAGGGAAAAGAGTAGGGTGTTGCACTGTCAAGAAAGCTATAATAATAATAAGAAGAAGAATTACATGATAAAAATGGCTGCTGAATGAATGCTCAGGCACTGCAATAGACAAAACCACAAGAAAACTTCAGGGAGGGGCTCGGATTCATCCAATCAAAGCCCTCCGTGGGAACCGAGGAGGAGGGGGTACCTTGCTGGATGACGATGGAGTCCAGCCGCAGCTTCATCTCGGCCCGCTCCACGATCCTCTCCTCCACCGTGTTCTCCGTGATGAAGCGGAAGACGCGCACCTGCTTCTGCTGGCCAATCCTGTGAGCTCGGTCCTGGGGGGAGGGGGGCGGGGTTTAACCAGACATAAGAATCGCTTGCAGGGAAGAGTCTTTGTTGAGCACTGCAGTTGAATGAGAGGCAGCTACTGACCATGGCCTGCAGGTCCACCTGGGGGTTCCAGTCCGAGTCGTACAGGATGACCACGTCGCGGTGGCCAGGTTGATGCCCAGGCCTCCCGCCCGGGTGCTCAGCATGAAGATGAACTTGCTGCTGTTGGGCTCATTGTACGTGTTGATGGAGATCTGGAAACGAAACAGGGATTTAGTGCAAAACAAATCTCCGGGCCTGAGGATGGAGGGGAAAACCAAGGTTTCCACAACTTCTTAATCAACCATCAAATTCAAGGACTTTCCGGGCCCCATTCCCCCAAATTCAAGGACTCAACACGGCATCGTTTGAGACACAGATCAAGGTCATTTCTGTTATCAGCCTCAAATTTCTATAATGAGAACAAGCAGAGCTCACAGACAACGATTAAGAAAAGAGAGAGGCTTGAATGCGTGAACACTTAAATTGTGGCGGTGGGGGAAAATATCGATACAGTATAGTATCGCGATACTTTGCGTGGCGATACAAGGATGCCAAGTATCGATATTTTATTATGCAAATACGAATTAAACGTTTTGCTACCGGAATAATAAAATCAATTGCGTTTTCAGTCCACTAGATGGCGCCGTCATGGGGAGTAAGCGGGAGCACAGGAAGTTAAACAAAGATGGAGTCCGCGGAGAAAGAAATTACAAATGCGTCGTCCGCGTTCAAATCAAACTTTTTTTTTTGTACAAGGAAGTTGCATTGTTCATTTCAATACCTGTAATAGTACAGTAGTCCACACACACGCGTGCATTCAGTTAAGTTGGAATATGACTGTAATACAAACAGTTCAGTTTGTCAGGTACATGCAACATAGATTACAGTGTTGACGTCTACTTGAGAAAATCCCATTTGCTGCAAGTGAGATGAACAGACTGAAAACTTAATTTTATTAGATAAAACAGACAAAGTTTTACTTTGGGGACATAATTTGCAGTTGAAAAATGGTAATAAATCGCAATATTAATATCGCAATACTCAGCATATCGCAATATATTTAGAATCGCAACACTATCGTATCGTGACTTAAGTATCGTGATAATATCGTATCGTGAGGCCTCTGGTGATTCCCACCCCTATTAAATTGTGCTGTAATTGTGCCTATTTACTAATGTCAAGTAAAAACTAAATATCAAAAGAACTTCCATTTCTATTCCTGAACAAAATACATAAATGCAAGCACTTTCAAGGACCTAGTCTATTTTTCTTTTACTTTCAAGGCCTTGATAATAGTTTTCTTAAATTCACAAATTGGATTTCAAGGACCCGTGGGAACCCCGTCAGAGCTCTAGGTGTGGGTGGTGAAGAGCATCTCACCTGTCTCTCCTCGTGGGGCGTCTGGCCGTCCAAGCGGCAGTAAGCGTAGTTCCTCCACATGCAGTAGTCCTCCAGGATGTCCAGGATCCTGGTCATCTGGCTGAAGATCAGGACCCGAGAACCTGGAGGAGAAGAGGAAGAAAAGGGGTTAACACAGCCAGTAGCTTACATATAGCAACTCTGAACTGAACACCACCCTCATCATCATCATCATCATCATCCACCCTGCAGACGCGCCCCACCCACCCTGCTCCTTCATCTTGGGCAGCAGCTTGTCCAGCACCATCATCTTGCCACTGTTGACGGCCAGGTGGAGGTCGGTGGTGTAGGGCGGGCCGGGCTCCGCGCCGTCAAACAGGTACGGGTGGTTGCAGCACTTCCTCAGCTGCATCAGCACGTTGAGCAGCCGCATCTTGTCCATCTTGCCGGCCGAGTTCAGGATGTCGATGTCCTTCATGAGGATCTTGGTGTACCTGCGAGGTTGTGCTTGTTATTTTATCGTCATATGGTTTGTTTGTACATAGAAGTTTTTAATTTCAATGGACCTGCATCTAGCATTAATGTCGCAGTGAAGTAACTGTAACTGGACTAACTGTATATAAAAGCTGCCTTGATCCTTTTTTAATAAAATACAATCCAAGCAAAATATAGCTTATAAGCAAGCAGTCTCCCACGACCCCCATCTGAGATATAGACTTCAGACTACCCCAAGTGGGGTCCCAACCCCCCCACCAGGTATGGAAACACAGAGCTGGATCTTGGAGCAGTGATGGACACTCACCACTCTCTCTGCATCTTGCTCAGGCCCACGAATATCTTGATCTCCTTCTTGGGAAGCAGAGACTTCTCCACGTCAGCTTTGATACGCCGAAGCAAGAACGGCCGGAGCACCTGGAGTTTAGAGGCAAAAGCATGGTAAGAGCTTGGCCACCATTAGGAGACAGCATTAAGCAGCATGAGGATTGGCAGTTTTACAAAAAGGGGATACTTGGATACTCACAGTGTGAAGACGTTCAACCAACTTGGTATCACCCAGGCAGTTGTTGGTGTCGAACCAGGAGTCAAAGTCCTACAGCAGCAGCAAAATCAACCAACCAGACGTTAGCATTGCTACCCCATCGAATTCTCTGTGTTTTCTCCACTCAGAGGGGGGGTGGGGGCGGGGGGCTTAGGGTCAGAGGTCGTATGCAGTGCTCTGACCTCTGAGGAGTTGAAGACGTCAGGGAGCAGGAAGTTGAGCAGAGCCCACAACTCGTGGAGGTTGTTCTGCAGCGGGGTGCCGGTGAGCAGCAGGCGGTTGGTGGTTTTAAACTCGCGCACGATTTCTGAAAGCTATTGAAAAACAAACGGAAACGGACAGAATGCCCCCTTTGCTTCACAAGCACATAAAAATTGCTGGTGTTCAGAATTCCAAGCGTAACAGTTTTTTTTCCGAGTATCAAGCTGGTGTCGCTCAACTTTATATCAAGTTTGAAGGTGCGAGTATCACAGCTTTTTCCCCCGAACCTTTGACTTCTCGTTCTTGATCCTGTGGGCCTCGTCGATGACCAGGTAGCGCCAGTTGAACTTCTTGAAGACCGCCTTCTCGATGATCAGCATTTCGTAGGAGGTGACGCACACGTCCCACTCGCCCGGCAGCAGCACGTCTCTGATCAGGGCCGTCTGACAAGAGAACAAAACCAAACCAAAACCCGTGAACCTTCGTTGTAACCGGCAACATTGCGACGGTTTCGCGAAAGGACAAACGTCAAAATGTCCGTTTCATGTGGAATGCGTGTTCGAATCGCCATAGCCATTTCAAAACGGAAGCAGAAAGAGAAGTTGTCATGTTCTGCTAATTCACGTTCTGAAAATTCGACCGGACCGGACAGAACCAGCTGACCGCCCGGGACTGTGAGCCCACTCTTACCCTGTTTTCCCTGTCGCCGATGAGGCAGACCGCACGCAGCGATGGCACCCAGCGCTTGAACTCGTTCATCCAGTTGTACAGCGTGGACTTGGGCACCAGCACCATGTGGGGGCCGGGGATGTTCCTGTAATGCTTCATGTAGCCCAGCAGGGAGATGGTCTGCAGAGTCTTCCCCAAACCCTGGGGGACAGAGAGAGAGGGACACTGTTCATCTCCTCGTCGTTCCAGAGACCGTGACAGATGTGTTTGTGTGAGTGCGTTGCCATGGCATTTGTGTACCATTTCATCAGCCAGGATACCGTTGATTCCATTCTCGTACAGGGAGATGAGCCAGTTCAGACCGCGGACCTGGTAATCTCTCATTTTACCCGATTTTACATCTGAATGACAGACAGACAGACAGAATCGTATGTCAGATCAGATCTTCTATGCAGACGACCTGCATTATTCTACATGTTTTTCATAACTTTTTTTGTTTTTATATTGCCTTGTTTGTATGAAAAAAATTCTCTTTTTGCTGTAAATGTGTGGATATTCTCTGATCCCTCCAATTTGTGATATTTATATTGTTCTGTTGTACATTCCGCTGAGCATCGCCACTTTTTCATTTCACAGCACATCCTGTATGTGTATGTGACCATTAAACTTCTTGGATCTTGATAATTCTACGGGGCGCGCGGGGCTGCTGCTGCTGCTTACAGGACGGCGAATCGTCGAAGCGGGTGCACACGTTGGTGGCCTTGTTGCTCTCGCTGAGCAGCTCCTCGTCCTCCTCCTGCTCCGTGCGACGATGTCGGTTGCTGTTCAGAGCCAAGAAACAGAGACACCCTTAAGCATGGAGCGACGCAAGTCTTGGGGGGAAAATAAAAAATAAATGTGAAAGAGATGAGATGTGTATGACTGTAACTATGGTAAACTATAACTATTAACTATGCATGTCATTTATTCGCACATTTTTAGCACGTTAGCTTTACATTGTATTTGATCATAGTGTGTGGTATGTGTAACATCGTGTCATGTTGTGGTGCCATCACAGACAGACAGATTATTTTTGTTCCATGTAGAAGAAAGAAAGATTGCGATACTCATGAGTTTCATCACCTGTTGTCGTTAGCTATTTCGCCTCTCTGTCTGGTCATGAAATAGTTTTGAAGAGAAAAGTGAGAGCATTAATGGTGTACGGGAAACAATCGGGTTGCAAGGCGATGCAATGACCGCCAATGTGTCAGTGGCTGCAGCCATGCGGCTTTGCCCCCCAATCAGTATTGCCGTAAACTGGTTCTGAAGATAGTGCAGGGTATCCGAACCTGGACTCACGTGCATATTGGTTAGTTAGTGAAAAAAAATATGCGGGAAGGTAAGATTAATCACACGTCTCTCAATGACGTTCTGTGATCAACTTACTCTCCGACGGACAAGAGGTTCTGTTTCTCGTCCTTCTTGATGCGGGGGCGTCCCGGCTTCATCTTCAGCGGCGAGGTGGGAGTCTTTTGCGCCGCTGGTTGAATGAAGTGAGCAAACACCTCGGTTTGCTTGAGCAGGTACTCAAATCTGTTGGTGCGATCTGTTTGCTGGAATTTTACGACAAACGACACAAAAAAAAAAAGAGGACTCCAACCAGATTCTCAAACAAATCATTTTTAAAAAGGGGAGAGTCGATTATGTAATTGAGGCTTTATTTTTTACCATTTTCTCCTCATAGCCAGGCGTGATGTCCTGCGTCTGTGACGAGGAGGCATCTTGGGCATCCTGCCCGGCATCCGACGAGGACGACTCTTTACCGGCATCTGACGAGTCTGACTTTGCCTGGAAAAGGAAAATAGTTCTGGTTTTAGGAAAGAAAAAAGAGGAGAAGTCGTGTTTTCCTGTCACGAACGTCACCTCTGTTTACCAAGTCACGTCACGTCCTTACTAAATGTGGCGTGTGGACTGTGGACGTGCCGGCAATGGGAACACAGAACACCGGCCAGCTGATTACTGGTGGCGGTGCTTTGGGACTGGTGGTGGTCTTATTTGAGGGGGACTGGTGGTGGTCTTATTTGAGGGGGACTACTGGTGGTGGTCCTATTTGAGGGGGACTACTGGTGGTGGTGGTCTTATTTGAGGGGGACTACTGGTGGTGGTGGTCTTATTTGAGGGAGACTACTGATGGTGGTGGTCTTATTAGCGGGGGACTACTACTGGTGGTGGTGGTCTTATTTGAGGGAGACTACTGGTACTACTACTGGTCTTATTTGAGGGGGACTACTGGTACTACTACTGGTGGTGGTCTTATTTGAGGGGAACTACTACTGGTGGTGGTCTTATTTGAGGGGGACTACTACTACTACTACTGGTGGTGGTGGTGCTGCTGCTGCTCCGCTAAAGTGAACGCTTGACAACAAAAGCCACCGTCGTCGCTTTAGCGTCGCTGTCGTGTCAATGTGAGCGACACAGCCATCCGCAGTCAGTGGACAAGACGACGACTTCTCTCTCACAACAAGTAGAACATATACAGAGACAACTTAACATGTATGGCTACGAAATCGACGACGAAACAGACAAATCGAACAATCGGAGCGGCGTCAATGTGGACCCAGGTGGCCGCCTTGTGGCCGCATTGTGCTCGCTAAGCCACAAACCCGCTGCTTTTACTTTCAATAATACGCGCGTTGGAATGAATTAAATTGAATTAAAATCGACACTCGGTCATCCACACGCACACGTACACGATCGATCGATCGATCACAAATAACAGGAACTTTCTTGCCTCGGTGGTGACTGCTGCGGTGGTGGTGGTGGTGGTGGTGGCTGAGGCGGGGGTGGCTTCTTCTTCTTCCAGCTTTAGTGCGCTCGCTTCTTCCCGCTGCTCCGCGCCGCTCGGACCGCTTTCCGACATGGTTACGTAAAGTTAAATGTTATGATGATGATGATGGTGGTGTGGTTCTTATAATGTCCTCCCTCCCTGACACTCCGACTACAACCTAGACGGTGTAAAAATGAGAGGCTGAAAGATCGTCAATGTGTTGTTGATGGCAGACAAGACAACAAGCGGGGGTCAGGAGCACATTGGCGGCTTTTCGCTCGCTGGGACCTTTTCTCTTCAACACCCGCGTTCACTACCGCCACCGGGTTCGTGTTCTCGCGAGAGTTGGTTGGTTGGTTGGGCCGGGTGCATGCGTGCGTCACTAGCATTAGCTGCCCCCCCCCCCTCCACGGTTCTGTGTTTTCTCGCGAGAGTTCGCTGGGTGCGTCACCAGCGCGCTGACTGTGGCCCTGCCTCGGCCAACGTTACTTTACTGTTTATTCATACATTACATAGAAAATGTACGAACGTAAAACATAAAATATGATTCGAAATATTCGATCACACATCGTTGATCACACACATTTACCGATTAGTTCAATTCCAGGCTCATTCATATTATTATTATTATTATTATTATAGATATTATAGAATATAGAGTACTACTACTACTACTACTACAAATAATAATAATAATAATAATAATAATCACAACAATAGCAATAATAATAATAATAATAATAATAATACAAAAACTAAACAAAAAGGCCAGGCAGTAGAACGGGACAGCACAGAGGGGTCCTAGTGGACCTCCCGCCCCCTTGAGAGTGACGTCACAAGACGGCTCATCAACAGCTGATTGAATCAAAGCAGCAGCAGCAGCAGGAATAACAACAGCAACAGCAACAGCGGCGCCGGCGACGACGACGACGACAATAATAATAATAATAAATAGCGACGTTCGTTTTTCATCTGTCAGCGGAACCAAGCGCGTCTCTTGGGGCCGTTCGGGGTTTTGTCCCTCCGGTCGTGTATGACTGTCCTGCGTCACTGGGGTGTGTATTTAATGATAGAACGGAGCAGCAGCATTTATGCTAAGTCAGAGGCACTTGCTACTGGGCCTGTGTCGCTGTGTTCACATTAGCCGACAACAATACAGCAACAACAACAACAACAACAACTATCATTCGATTCGTGTCAACGTTACGCTGTCAGTGTATATACGTGTGCTGTGGTGTGACCAAGTAACCCTGTAGCTCATCATCATCATCATCATCACCTAGCTAGGCGCTAGCGCAGCCCAGATGTGTTCACTGGGGAGGAATCTGCTGTTGTTTACATCAACGATGGATCATGTCATTGTTGTTGTTGGTGGCGGTTATTCCCGGCCCACAGGCTAACTCTACAAGCTAGTAGCTATATTGTCACAATGACACGACATTTACATTTAGGGCGTTTGGCAGACTAGTGACTTACATTAGTACATTTGTTGAAGGAGAGACAGCAGTATATCACTGTGGTACATGAAGATAATAATAGAGCAGGTTTCAAGCATTCATAATTGCAAGGTTAATAGAACATGTTTCATAATTGCTAGGTTGCCTGCATAATATCTGGGATAAGAGCAGAAGTGCCATTCTGAGTGCAGTACCAACATCTAACGACGTACAATATGCTAAACTAGTCTGTGTTAATCACCTGAACAATATCCGTAGTCATGAACATGTCTTTTGTGTCCTTCTTTGATCATGCATTATGTGGTTATTTATCTGCCGTCGCACAGATCTGTCACCATGGATAAGATTCTGGAGGCCCTCGTCTGCTCCAACCACACCATCCCAGTGAAGAAGGCCATCGTGAAGAAGGTGGTGGAGGCAGCAGAGAAAGAGGTGTCGCCGGAGCAATGCAAAGCGCTGTACACCCTCACGGCCCGCCTCATCCTGCTGGGCGACGACGCCTTCCAGAAGCAGGTGGGCTTCCAGGTGCTGGAGGCCTACGCCCGCTACCACCGCGATGAGTTCCAGCGCTTCTTCACCAAAGACTTTGTGCTGGGGCTGCTGCAGCAGGGCTACGAGCGGCTTGACTGTAAAGACCACACCATCATCGACTACATCCACGGCGGGCTGCGACTGCTCATCAGCTGCCCCTCCGTCCTGGAGATCTTCGCCGTCCTGCAGGTGGAGCTCCTGAGGATGGTGTGCGAGCGGCCCAATCCCGCACTATGCGCCCGCATCAGTACGCTGCTCTCGGACTTCGTCCAGTGCATCCCCAGGGAGAAGGCCGCCGTGTTGTTCTGCCAGCAGCTGGTGAGGACCATCAGCTACTTCCACTGCCCAGCCAGTCAGGAACGGGAGCTCAGGGAGTATGTGGGTCAGGTGACCAAGGTCAGCACGCTACTGCAGAACATCTGGAAGGCGGAGCCGGCAACGCTGCTGCCCTCGCTGCAGGAGGTGTTCGCCATCATATCTTCCACCGGTAAATAGCATTCGCTCATACATATATGTTCAGTACATTTCAGATTTTGGTCTTAAGTGTAGCATTACCGCCATCTGCTGGATTGTCCCTTGAGTTGATCATCTATTCCAGCATTGCTATCCCATGTGTGAAGAGGCACAAGGAAACGGAAATGTCCCACAATGTATCTGCATGTGTGAACAGTGCAAATCACTATCGGTGCCACAAGGGTTATCCCAGTAATGAACCAGGGGGGACTATGTGTGAAAGAGGCTATAATTAGCCACACGTCTTGGTGCTGCGTTGCTTCCAGATCCCTCCTTCGAGCCGTCCATCTGCCTGGCCTGTCTGGTGCAGCACATTCCCCTGCAGATGATCACCGTGCTGATCAAGAGCCTCACCACCGACCAGAACGTCAAGGACGCCAGCATGACCAAGGCCCTGTGCAGGTCGGTATCTGATACAACAAGGCTACTATGGGTAGCAGGGTAGGAGGATCGGTTACTGCTGGCCCAGTGCTAAAGGTACTGACTGAGTTTGAGCCCTGATGTCTGCAACCGATCCTGTATCCGCCATTCCTTGAGCAAAATGTCTACCTGCTCCTACCTACCTGCTCCTAAATGACAGAATTCATCAAGTCGTGTCTCCACAAAATAGTAAATGGTAGTCTAATAGAATATCATATAGGATGGGTGATGGAAGTTTCTTTCTTTAGAATTTGCATAATGGCTAATTCAATGTCCATTCCTTTTTTATATGATAAATTTTGCACACTGACTCTTGTGTCACTTCTGTCCGTCTTGATCCAGGATGATAGACTGGCTCTCCTGGCCGCTGGCTCAGCACATCGACACCTGGGCCATCGCTCTGCTCAAAGGACTGGCGGCAGTGCAAAAGTTCACCATTCTCATTGACGTCACGCTGCTGAAGATCGAGCTGGTGTGGATCTACTTTTAGACACACACTTACACCTTTTTATTCAATTTATAATGAAGACAATTTGACCACACACACAGATCGGTATGGTAAATGATTATTTATGAAACCAGCCAGAATGTGTTTGTTTTATTCAACTAAATATCATGTATCATGTTTCTGCCTTCTACACACAGGTGTTTAACCGCCTGTGGTATCCCATCGTACGCCAAGGAGCCCTAGTGGTTCTGTCCCACATGCTGCTCAGTTTCCAGCATTCTCCTGAGGCCTTCCACCTGGTGAGGGACCTTCGGTGCTCCTCCTTCTCATAGTATCCACGTTAATATTCTACCTTTGCCATCATTATAAATGGTTTAGTACTGTTAATATAGTTTTCTTGTAATACTGTTACGCATGTCCATTATGGTACCCATTGCACTCCTAACCATCCCCGGAAGAGAGTGTTCCTTCTCAATATTTCTTCCTTGATAATGAAGGGGATAATGAAGGGGTTTTCTTGCTATTTGGGGGGTTAAGGCCAGGTGTCACAAATCAGTGGCATGTGAAGCCCTTTGAGACTGTGATTAACTGTGATTAAGGGCTATACAAATAGAATTGATTGGACTGGACTTTGAAGGGACTACCTGACCTTAAACACAGCTAAATGTACAAGCAGTACATGCATAACCAGTCCTAACAGTGACATCATTGTCCTCCTCCAACCACCATGCTCCCCCGCCCCCCCTGGTCCCAGATTGTGCCCCACGTGGTGCACCTGGTCCAGACCCTACGCACCGACGGCCTGTCCACCAGCAAGGCCTTCCTGCTGCAGTTCACGGAGCTGATCCACTGCATGATGTACCAGTACTCCGGCTTCCCTGAACTCTACGACAACATACTGGAGGCCATCAAGGTATAAACAAACAAACCCTGAACAATGTCAATAAATCCACTTAACTCAGTTAACTCTTAAGTGTTTTAAGCAGAGGTTTTCATCCAAAATGTCTTACAATGAATCTTTGTTGTTGTTTGTTGTTGTTCTTGGCTGCTAACCGCTGCTAGACACCAAGAGAATTTAGATAAAACGGTTAATATTAATGTTAATGTTTCGCAATGATGCTCTCGTTTTGTCTTGTTATAAATTACAGGAGTGCGTCTTTTCCCTCCCACCAAAATCATATTCTATATTATTCATTTAAACATTTACATATTATTTATTTAATTTTACTTAGTTTGTCAGTTGAATGATGAAAATCCACCGTTAAAAAGACCACAAACAAACGAATGAACAAAATGACGATTAGATTTTTGCTATAATCGAAACAGCCCTACAATACATATACTTGACATTCAGCACGTGTGATGTTCAGCTATCCTGACTGTGTTTGTGTTATTGTCCTGGTGTCAGGATCTAATGAAGCCTTCAGAGGACAAGATCATGGTGGTGCTGAAGCAAAGCGCCTGGACGTCCAACTCCTTCGCGACCGGGGTGCTGAGGCACGCTGGGAAATCTGAAACTGGGAAGACGGGCCTGGTCAACCTGGGGAACACCTGCTACATGAACAGCATCATCCAGACGCTCTTCATGGCCACTGAGTGAGCACTTGGTCTCTCTCTCTCTCTCTCTCTGCCCCTCTCCCTCTGTCTCTACATCTCTCTCTGTATATATCTCTCTCCCTTCATCTATCTATACATGTTGAGTATGCAGAGTTGCCATACTTATATTTTAAGCCTTTGTTCAATCCAACATATCTGTGTTATCACGTAACCGGTAGCTGATCTTAATACAAAAATGTGTTATGTTATGTCATAGTTATGTTGCTGGAGCTTTGTTACATAATGTGAACATGTTTTAACATTTAAATAAATAAAATGTGCGAGTTATCCACTATACACACTGTTGTACACACGATGAGCTTTATATGTGAAAAGAGGTTGAACAGCCCCCTCCCCCTCTGTGTCTCAGTTTCAGGAGACACGTCCTGTCTCTCCATCTCAGCGGCACCAACATGCTGATGAAGAAGCTGCAGCTCCTCTTCGCCTTCCTCGCTCACACACAGGTTGGTGTTCCGCTGATCACTGCATTTAATATGAGCATTGATATGAATGGGGCGCAATACAGAATGACACATGATGCGTGTGTGTCCTCCCTCCTTCACTCCAGAGGGCAGCGTACGCACCCAGGAACTTCTTCGAGGCGTCTCGCCCCACGTGGTTCAACGCAGGCTCCCAGCAGGACTGCTCTGAATATCTCCGCTTTCTCCTCGACAGGTAGCACCGTCACCACCATCACCACCACCACCATCACCACCACCACACTCAGTGATCTGGTTTTTACTGTGACTGGGCATCATGTTAATGGGATGAGAATATTGCCGTCAGAAATGGCCTTATTAAGTGCAATGAGTGTTGAGTTTGAGCCTATGTATGCCTATATGCAAAGCTAAAACAATAACGTGTTTTTATCATTTATTAATATATGATTATGATTGTTTGTTGGCATCAAGGTTGCACGAGGAGGAGAAGACGCTTCAGATCCTGCAGTCGGCCAAGCCATTGAGCGGCCCTCTCACTCTTACAGCCAGCGAGGCCTCCGCAGCTCAGCCACCGCAAGGGGGCGCCAAAGAGCCGCGTTTCCCCGCAGAAGAACCACAGCCTTTGGAGGATGGCAGGACTCTGGTCGAGCGGATGTTCGGCGGCCGGGTCAGCACAGGCATCCGCTGCACACAGTGCAACAGCATCTCCCGGAAGGAGGAGCCCTTCACCGACCTTTCCCTGGCCTTCTGCCCCTCCTCCACCTCTTCCTCCTCCCAGAGGACCACCTCCTCGGCAGCGGACCGGCCCTCCGAGGACACCAAGGGTCTGTGCCAGGGGTCGGTGAATGGCGGCAGCGAGGCTCCCGAGCTCCAAGGTCCGGCCAAATCCCCGGTGGTGGTGTTGGCATCGGGGGGTGGAGGTAACGGACATTCTGCCCCCCCGGCGACGAACGAGCCGCCCCTCACGGTGCCCGACCTGGTCAACTACTTCCTGGCACCGGAGATCCTGGACGAGGAGAACGCCTACTTCTGCGACACGTGCGGCGCGCTGCGGCGGGCGGAGCGCACGATGGCGGTGGTGGCGGCGCCCGAGTACCTCATCCTCACGCTGCTGCGCTTCTCCTACGACACCACGTGCCACGTGCGCCGCAAGATCCTGGACAACGTCACCATGCCCCCGCTCATGACGCTGCCCGTGCACGCCGCCCCGCCGCCCCCGGCCCCCTCGCCGCCCAGACCCCCGGCCCCCTGCTCCTCCTCGCCCTCTGCCTCCACTCTGTGCGTTGTCACTGCACCTCCTCCTCTCCTCCAAGTGGACTCCCCGGAGAGCAGTGAGAACCTGGCCAAGAAACTCAAGCCCTCCCAGAAAGAGGAGGATGAGGAGGATGAGGAGGTGGAGGTGGTAGATGAGGAGGAGGAGGAGGACGGGGAGGAGCAGGAGGGGAGTGGGAGGACGGGGGGAGACGCGGAGCAGATGGAAGGGGACGAGCGGACGGTCACGCTGGTACCCTACGTGCTGAGCTCGGTGGTCATGCACTCGGGGCTGTCCTCGGAGAGCGGACACTACTACTCGTACGGCCGCGGCCTCAATGGGGCCCACGGCAGGCATCACCTGCTCAGCGGCCAATCGGCTCTTGAGAAGCCTGTGAGCGACGCCCTGGCGAGGCCGCGCCCCCCCCAGGCGGAGGCGTGGCCCTGCAGCGGCGGTGATGGCGGCGGCGGCGGCCAGAAGGACTGGATGCTGTTCAACGACAGCCGTGTGTCCTTCACGTCGTTCCAGTCGGTGCAGAACGTGACCGACCGATTCCCCAAGGACACGGCCTACGTGCTCGTCTACCGCAAGCAGGAGGCGGGGGGAGGGCCGGGCGCCACCGGCAGGGGGGGAGGGGCAGGAGGGGCACTGGCCAACGGGGTGATCTCCCCTAGCGCCGAGCCACCCCTGCAGAAAGAGCTGCTGGATGCCATCACCAAGGACAATAAGCTGTACTTGCAGGTGAGACCACCGAGGCACCGTGTGTGTATGTGTGTGTTACTGTTTCATTTACATGTAGTCCTTCCATTGGAGACACAGCGGTGGTTGTCTGCCTATAGAGCTGACTGTGTACATTACACTGCAACATATCATATGTTAAATTGATTACAATATTATATATGCGCCAAAAAAAGAAAAGTGTGCAAATCGCCTTCTCTACTATTACTCTAACAGTACAGAGATCCCTAACTGATCTGGTAATATGTTTCTAGTAAGCGCGGATTAATAGTTCCAGGAAACTATTGCAACACTTGAAGGTGACCTGCAATAAGTCACCACTAGAGGGCGCTCTTTGACTCACTACACGTGGACCAGTTACACAATTCTAATGGGGCCCAACGGTAAAGTCAGCCCCCTAAAAACCCTTTGTTTGGAGAAAAGAAATAACAATTTAGAGAGAAAAAACATGGCTTTCTATTATAATGTTTTAAACGGTGTCTATTTGTCTCTCTCTCTCTCGGTGCATGGTCAACAGGAACAGGAGCTGAACGCCCGTGCCCAGGCCCTCCAGGCGTCCTCGTCCTCCTGCTCTTTCCGGCACAACGGCTCCGACGACAACGACCCCCCGGGCAGCTGCGGGCCCTCGGGGGGCGGCGGCGGCGGTGGGGGCTTCAACACCGTCAGCAGGCTGGTCTTCTGAACATGGGAGGAGGAGTCCAAGAGACCTGGGGGACTTGTGTAGTAATAATACTGCCCCCCCCCCCCCCCCGCTGACTTATAAACTCATGGAGAAGCCTGATTGGTCGGCACATGACGCTAATGGAGTTCCTTCCCGTTAGTCCTGTACCATAAACCGTGTATTGAGGACGAATGTTTTACTGTCTGGAGTCACATGGGCACATAAAATGTTCAAAATCTGAGGACCTTTTATTGACTCACTTTTTTTGCAGTTTTAAGAATCTCTGTGTACACTGGAGAGGTGTGTGTGTGCGTGTGTGTGCGTGTGTGTGTGTGTGTGTGTGTGTGTGATTACGAATGACATACTGTACATGGAAGCTAATGCATATGCTTTCTGACCCCGTAAAATTCAAGATTTAATTGTCACATACACATACAGGATGTGCAGAGAAATGAAAAGTGAAATAAAAATGGACGGATAACCAAAATTAACCTGAGTTATGGAAAAAAAACAGCTAATTAAATGTTTGTTTTTCTATTATAATACAGTTGGCCTTGTTACGTTTTGTTTGACTTTAATGCCAAAGTGTTTGAGTTAAGTCAACTGATTGTTTTTGCTTTCCTGTTAGGATCTCAATAAATTGTGAAGTGTTAATGTCTGTTCTTTGTCATCTTGGCTCAAATGATTCACGCAAACTTCCACACTGTTGCTTTTGAGAAACCTCGAATTTAACATGGACAATGATTCTTAGGCTCCCTTTCTTCTCGTGAACGTTCATTTACTTTGCTAATACGCATGTTTTATGCCGTTTTCTACTATATGCAATAATTGTATATATGACTTTGAAAAGTATTCTAAGTTATAACGGGAAGTTCTCTGTGAATATTATGTGGTGCACTGCTAATTCACGAGAACATTTTCACGTTTTCAATACAAAAGCTCTTTTTAAACCATTTTTATTTGATGTGGTGTACAGAAAAAGAAAAATACATGTGGAATATTTGAGATTAAAACCTTGACTGCTGTTAAACTTTGATTTTCACCTTTTATTCTACAGTTCAATATGCACAATATAACTATTCAGAAACACAACGCACATGTCTATGCAAAACACTGCTTGAAAGTGTGAGAGCTATAATATTGATATATAATGATTTGGAATTGATTGAAGATATTCTATCTAGACCCAAATCAGTGCAATTTCCATCTCAATAACATACCAATGGGATTCCTGGGATTCCTGTGACACGCCCATCAGGAAGTCATCTCATCTGGAATGTTCCATTCTGTTTGTGGTGGGGGGGGCGGGGGACAAAAAGTAGGAATACATTTTAGGATTTACATTTTTTTACTTTTTGCAGTTTCAGGGCCAATTAAAAAAACGCACCAATTATACACCTGATTGTATGAACAACCAGAGTAACATTATGAACATTATGTTTGAGTTTGAGCACACATGTTTGAGTCATGAATTGTGCAGACTGAGTGGGACTTTTAGGAGCATTGTGATGGACTATTATGACTTTAATGCATTTTATTTTTGCATTAACAATAAAAAACAAATAACAACAACTTAATAATTCGTTCCCAGCCAACCACACGCCTCATGGTTAGTTAGTTAATAGGCCAGCGGGAGCGGTGGGAACTCCATGTCCCAGGGTTCCTCTCGGGCCACCCCGCTCCTCCATGCCGCCCCTTGCCGTTCCCAGGCGCTCCGAACGGGATGCTCCAAATTCGCGTTGTTGGCGAGAGGGAGGGGGGGGGGGACTTCCGACACAGGGATATCCGTGTATGTGTGTGTGTGTGTGTGTGTGTGTCAACTGCACAGCACAGCGCATAGGGAGGAAACGGGAGACCGGAAGCTGCGTCGGGTTAACGGTAAACACGGGGATCCTCTCTCATCGCCAGTCTCTGTGTTCCGAAGGAGGGCGAGTCTAAAGGAGAGGGGGGGGGGAAGACACAAGGAGGCAGAACGTCAATCAAAAATTCAGGAACCCGGAGAGAGAAAAAAGTGTGTCGGTCGGTGGGCTCCGGGTCGGCTTGGGTTTCTTTTGCGTCCCCCCTCACACCCACCCACCACCCACCCTCCCACCAACCCCCCCATCAAAAACGTTTTCGCGGACCCGAGTATGCGTCGGAACCATGAGGAATACAAAGAGCCACACGCGTATCGCTCCACTTTAACAGGAATGGCGCAAAGCGTCTCCTAGAAGAAGAAGAAGAAGACAGAAACTTGGGAGTTTCACTTTGGTGTGTTGGGGGTGGGGGGGTGGGGAGAGTCCGCGCTTGTTTTCGATTTTAGGGAAAACGACAACGAAAACAACAACAAACAACAACAACAACAGCAACAACAATGCACCGCTTGACTTGTCGCCTTCGAGGCGCACCCGGAGGATTTTAACAAGATCGATTTAAATTCGCGGGAAAATCTGGTCGTTTCTTCTCGTTTTTAATTTCTCAAGGATTTACGTTGTTGTTGTTGGTGTCGGTGGTGGTGGTGTGTGTGTGACTCGACACTTCGGGGAAAGAGGTAGGTGTGTGTGTGTGTGCACAATTGCCTACCAACAACTCACACACACACACACACACACACAACCAAAAAATGACATGACATTAACTTTGTGGTTGTCCGTTTAAATGGCCCTAAATGTGTTGTTGTTGTTGTTTTTTTTATATTCAGGTGTCTCCAAACTTTCTCCCAGCTTGTCTTCAGGAAGAGAGGCCGACATGAGCGGGGGAGACGTGGTGTGCTCCGGCTGGCTCAGAAAGTCGCCTCCGGAGAAAAAGTTGAGACGTTACGTAAGTGCACTTGTATTATCGTGATTATGATCAGAATATTTTTTGTATATTTTAAAACGATTGGCACACACACACACACACACACCCACTCCTAGTGTGACATGTGGATGGGAGTTTGCAGCGTTTGCAGCGGCTTGCACACAGCAGGGGCCCCTCCACCACCACCACCACATCCCACCACATCCCACTGACCCCCCCTACCCACCCACCACCATCCCAATGACCCCCCCCCCCCACCCACCCACCACCATCCCAATGACACCCACCCACCACCATCCCACTGACCCCCCCCCACCCTAACCACCACCATCCCACTGACTGACTTTATGAATATGTCTAAAAACCCAACCATTTATTGTTATGCATTATGCAACACACAACACACCAAGAACAACACACAGTACATGGAAGAAAGGAAATGAAGTCCTGACCCCGGTGTCAAAGGCCATATAGCCTACTGGTCACATAAACTGGTCTTTTTAAAGGAATCTCATTTAGAATACAGGAATCTCCTTTAGAATGACTTCCCAAGAAGAACAAAGTTGTTGACAGTTATCTTTCTGTTTGTGTTACCGAGAGTCAGAAATCATATCTGCTATAATTGCACAATGATCAATATTCATCGCTTTTATTTTGGCTTGCATTAATGGCACGGTGATGGTTAGGTGAAAAGGGCATTGTATTATTACACATGTGTACACATGTGTAATAATTATTTTAT
Organism: Coryphaenoides rupestris; assembly: GCA_002895965.2. Taxonomy (NCBI): domain Eukaryota; kingdom Metazoa; phylum Chordata; class Actinopteri; order Gadiformes; family Macrouridae; genus Coryphaenoides; species Coryphaenoides rupestris. Next base: position 27,615 of record PIJE02002151.1, read on the forward strand.
TATTTTATTTTTTATTATTATTACATGACTCAGTCCTGACATGGGCCCAGTCAGGTACTATTACTATTAATTGTTTAGAGTTCTTTAGAGTTCTTTATACAGAAAAATACTGTATATGTAAAATAATCAAAATGGAGAATTGCCAGTTGGATGAGAATCTGAGACGACACTAACGATGTGGAAATACTTCCACGGAAAACCTGTCGGCCACCTAGCTTCTATCACAGCTACGGCGGCTTATCCTCTGCAAAACTGATAAGATGACAAAAGATGTCAAAGTCTCACAGCGACTCGACACGTGAATTCCCACAGCGGCCTGCAGCTCTTTAAAGTATGATAATGAGTTCCCAGGCCGGCCAGATCAAAGGGGACCTCCTAACGTTGGCCTAACCTATGGAACAAAAAATAAACCCAACACACTTTAAAGGCCCTAATCCTAGTGTGAAAGAACATTGGTTCATCTTGGGTTACAACTCTTGCATAAAGACCAGTAAAATGGTCGTATAGGGTGGATGAGATGTGAGTGAGATAGTTGCCATGGTGCTCCGCTCTCTGGTCAGGACGAGGGCCGAGCTAGGGTGAGATATGTTGTAGTGCGGAGCATGGTGGATGCTGGAACCTGCTAGAAAAACAATGAGGAAGACGGGAAGTTTGGGTGAGTTACAAGATTCGTTGCAATATGACGCAATAACCCATGAACCGATTCCATGAACCTTCCCCGATATTGGCTCCGAGTTGACCGACAGTCGCTGTTTTGTTTGTGATTTTTGAAGTGATCGGATGTATAACGCATGTACTGTATATATGGGTAATGGTGCGTTTTATGTTCATACGTCAATGAAAACACAAAAGTTAGCTGTCTCAATCTATTGATCCTCATCGAGGGATTCATTGTCACACCCCTAATGGACGCATACGGCCGCGGCACCTGTGAGACGAGCGTCAGATGAAAACTTCAATGGCTAAGTGGCTAAATATAAAGGTCACGCTATAATATGCTTAATAGTGTCAACCGCCATGTGTTGTGTGTTCTTGGCGTGTCATTCTACACTCACGCGCACCATAATTATGCATGTCACGGGCTCCATATCGGGTTTTCCTTTTTTGTAAGTGGATACAAGTCTTTTGCTTGTGAACAGATGGATTACCACGACAAGCGAGCAGGTTTAACCTTTGGTAGCTGCTGTACCATGCAAGACCTCTGCTTGCCGCGACCCCATGTCCCAAACGACCTATTGGATGCTGTCACATATTAGCATAGTTCTGTGTTGTTGTTGTAGAGCTTAACGTACAGCACTGGCACTGCTAAGCTTTTGGTTAAGCGCTACAGAACGCACGGGGGTGTACCGTTAAGTAATTTGCATATGTCGAGGTATTTGCAAATTGTCTTTCTTGAAACGTTTCTGTTGAGGCTGGTTCTATCCAACCAGCTCATAATTGGACCCAAACTTCAAACATCAAACACACAATAGTCGCTGAAGATTATCCATACTTACAAATCCATTGTTCATATCTGGGAAGTGAACTGGGAACCTGGTTGATATTCAACAGGCACACAAATGGGTCCACGACATATCTAGCGCACCCCTCTTGGTGATGCCTGGCTGACTGACTAGTGAATGACTTGCATATATATATATATATATATATATATATATATCATCTTTCCTCTGATATATCATCTTCATCTTTCTACTGCACAGCCTGATGCGTTTCAGAAGGCCCTGCCCAGGTTTGCGCTTTGTATCCCTCTGAGAGCGACTGATACTGTCTGTCCGTCTATCTACAGTATCTGTCTGTCTGCCTCTTTATCCCGTTGCCCCCTCCTCTGGCTGGACCAGCTGACGTCATAAGCGATCACATGATCACTGGGGTCTCACTGGGTGAGTTGAGGTGGACTCCGTTTTAAGTGGGCCAAGTGTGGCGTCATCATGAGATCGAGGCTGTGAACCGTGTCATTGATTATGGCCTCGCTGGGTTGCCATGTTGGCCGGGTGAGGGGCCGGTTGTTTGCTACGCAGCTAGTCGGGTACAAATAAGGATACGATTGTTTGTGCCAACGGGTCAGGCCATCGGAACACAGTTGACATATGAAAACAACGTGAAACCTAAAATGTCTAGAATGCTGAAATCCCGTCGTCACTCAGAATAGAGCTGGGATATTTTATCCTGTCTGTCAGTGAATCGATGCAATCACTTGACTCTGTACAAGAGATGTTTTATGCCAATTATGTCGAGTGCCACACACACACTCCATTTGAATGGTCGGTTGGTTTATTCAATCATGCGTTTTAATTGCACAGCTCTAGACGAGCGTGGGATTTATGGACGCTATTGTAGTGTTGATTCACAGTTGATTCAAAGTTCACCGTGTGTGTGTGTGTGTGTGCGTGTACATTCATTTTAAGTACGAGCAGTTGCGAGGTCGTTACGAAGGACAACACTAGATTCTGGGAATCATTGGTAGTCATAATGAAAAACACAAACACAAATCAAGTTCGGCAATTTGAAGTTAGTGCTCGAGTGTCGAATTAATAATTGGCATACTTTCTTTTTCCTTGCCCTGTATTTCCTAATCTGTACGAGTCGACGGTTATGCGTTTATCCATGTGTTACATATTGTTGGCTCCCTGATAACGGCCCAGCTGTTTAAAGACGGGCTGCGTCGGTTACATCGGACATCCTAGTTTAAAGCTCAACTGATAAGACAACCCGCAACCCCCCCCGCACCCTCCCACTCCCCATGTCTGCAACCATTATGCTAACGCCAGGTTCTGCAATCTCAGCCAGTAGCGGTAGCAGCATCGGACGACATCCAATAACCACTTCCTCTCTGGGTTAACCACTCGGGGTACACTCTGTCCTAGGGCTGGGCGATTAATCAATCTCGAATCGAGATCGCGATAACATATTTGTCGATCTCGATCTATAAGCCTTCTCGATTTTTCTCGATCTCGATAGATCTGACAGCAGCATCATGACGCACCGGGAATAAACGCGACAACAGCCAATCAGTCTGGAGTGTTTTGGCTAGACACGCCCATTTATAGCGCGCCACAAGTCATTGTTTACCAACAGCGACGCGAAGAAAGGAAAGAACAGCATGAGTGAAACCGGCGAGGAACGGGAGTTTCAAAGTGACGAAATTGTCGACAAAAAACCCCTCGCAAAGTCTATTCTATGGAACTGGTTTGGTCACTTTAAAAACGCCAAGGTGTAGAAAACGACCACAAAACATGTCGTCGGACGGTGTCGACCAAGACGGGAAACACGAGCAACCTATTGAAGCACCTGAAACGGTAGCACCCCAGCGACTACACCGAGAGCCGGGGACTCTGCCGGAACATCATTTGCTGCCATTTCCCTGTATGAAAGACGTTCAAAAAGAAGGGCGGGTATAGATAATGTAATAATCATACTTCATTGTGAAAGACATTTTTTTGCCTTTCTGGCAAAAAAAAAAATATATAACTAGGTTAAATGATGTGCACAAGCTAAAATGCGCAGCATAATGACTTTACATAATGGTTTACAGTGTTTACAGATTTCATTTAAGAGATGTAAAACCACTATATTACTTTTTATTATTATTATTATTATTATTATTACAGTTGTACTTGAATGTCTTGTTTACTTTTGTTGCATGTTTGCACTTTTGAGTGTTTCTTTTTTTCCTTTTTTTAATTAATGTCTGGTGTCTTCTTCATTTGTCATTATCAGGATACTCTTCAAACTGGCAGCATTATCAAATTATATATTGTTCTAAAAACAATCGATCAATATGGGGGAAAAAATCGTGACTATATTTTTGGCCAGATCGCCCAGCCCTACTCTGGCCCCCCGAGGCCTGACTCCTGATTGGTGGAGCTCAAAGGTTAATACCACTACCCCGCCGCCGCCCCCACTCCCCACCCCACCAACACTGGGTTACACAAAACCACAAAATCAGGGGTTTTCTATTCACTAGAATATGTTAGTGTCTCTCTCTCTCTCTCTCTCCCCAAACCCATAATGAGGGTAAAAACAGACTCGCCTGGACAATGGTTCCAGCAGGAGCGTGAACTCTCCTATCGTGTTTGCAGGCAGGGATTAAATACACACTTTTTGTTTAGTGTCTGGTGTTCGTTGTGATTGTTGTGTGTCAACAATGGCCGGAGCGTTGCGTTTTGAAACGACCCGGAATCGCCTCTTTCTGTCGACATAAGCAACATACTGTCAACCTGTTGCACAATATTATGGGGCTTTTTAAAAAAAAAAAAATGTAATCCAACCACAACTGCGTCTGCTGGGTTTCTCAGGGAGTGTTTTCAACCTCTGCTGGTTTCTATTTCGTTGAGATTGCATGTTCATGTGGTTCCTCTCTCGTCCTCTTCCATGTCTCGTGCACATTTTGTTTTTGAGGAGAACGGTACACTTGTCACAGCAGCACCCTCCAAAGGAATTTCGGCAATGTTTTCAAAATCTTGGACCTTGGCTAAGCATTAACTCTAATTATAGCCGTCTGAATAATTGTTTTGTTTGGAGCATGATAGGACAATCTGTGTATCAATATTAGTGCTGTTGATTTATTAGTATTTTATTTCACGAGGTTTGTCCCATTGAGATTAAAGATCTCTTTTAGAAGGAAGTCCTGGCCCAGAATATGACCATGATTATGTATCTTTGATTGTTGACACAAAACATTGTCCCACATTGGTCATCGTCACCAAAAAACCATATTTAGCATAATACTGTGTTCCTATCGTGTGTCTCTTATTAGATCCAGATATGGTTCTTATTCTCCTGATCAGGCCTTTAGAGGGCCTCCCTGTTGGATTTGTTTAACCTCTCGGAATTGACCGACGTTTCCATCCAGATCCCTTCCTTTAAATGGACACCAAAGAGCATCTAGCGTCCGATCTCTGGTGGTGTTCTCACAGAACAATCAGTCTGCTTGTAGGCGAGCGCCCGTGTGACCGGTCTGGAGGAGCCTGAAGGTGGGATCAGGCTGTAACAGAAGGTGCAGCTCCTTGATTAATCGGGGGATTCGTGTAAATCTGCTTAGCAAGTGGAACACGGAGAACAAACGCTCACTTTCTCTCTCTCCCTCTCCCTCTCTCTCTCTCTCGGTAAAGCCCCTCCCGATCTCCTTTTGGAACGCAACAGAACACAACACAAAACAGAGGCCTGTTTGTGTAGCGTTAGCCTCTTAGGCTAACAAAGAAACAAGATCGACGTTGCCCTGACGTGGTGTTGTGTGTGTGTGTGTGTGTGCGTTGAGGGGTGTTTTGGAGCAGACTGCTTCTGCTTGTCATGTGAGAGACCGTGGATTTCAAATGGATTGTGCGAGCCCATTAATTATTAAGTGTCCATTACAAACAACAACAAAGAAGGAAAAAAAAGCACACATGAAATATTCATATACACACACACACACTCTTCACGTTTCTTCATTGTCAGTTGATTCTCGTTGTAGTTTATGTTACGACTACCGTTTAAGTGACGACTAATATAAACTCAGTGTTTTGGGTTTTTTTTGTGTGTTTTTTTTTAACTTGACTTCATTCATAATTTATCATCATTCAAACCTACAGTTAAGGGGAGATTGTTATTGCTTCAAAACCCCTAATAGTCCGTCTGCACTACAGTGTCACATGTTCACTATTTCACAACGGTGGTGCACATCCCTACATATCCAGTGTTGGTGTCTCTCTCTCTCTCTCTCTCTCTCTCTCTCTCTCTCGCTCTCTCGCTCTCTCGCTGTTGTGACCGTCGTCCGTCCCTGTGTCATCGTCGCCAACCCCTGGGATGACAAATGGTGGATGGTTTACGCACCAACACTGCCAGTAGCAATCTAAAAACTATTTCTATCAGTATCTGTATGGTCAGATTCAGCTCTGCTGGCAGATGTGCTGCATCATTTAAAATAATTACAGGGTTTCTAAGAAGACATTCTCAGGGCGTCTCGCTCTCCAGCTATCCTCCTAGCCAACACCATTAATAATTTTGGTGGATTTTCATCGTGGCCCTATGCATCTGTGATTTCTTGCTTGCATTGTAGCTCCGTTATAATCTAATGGGCTTAGTAACCAAAATACAAACACAACCAGAGTTCTGTGCCGGCCCGGGAACGTTGAATGGCACCCAGTTGGCCAGCCGTGGTAAGCCTCAGATTTGGGTCTTTTTTGTCATTTCTGGATATTAAGCCAAGACGCATTTTGTATTCACAGGCATTCTGCTCCTCCTGGCAGACGGAATTAATGTTCTCCAATGTGCTTTCTGTGAAGCAACACAGTGACACCAAATAGGATTCGCTTGCTTTTAAGGTTGTATTGTCTGTGGCATTACAAGGGCCACCACGTTAGCTCCTGAGGGGAGGGGTCTGTTTGTTGGGTCCAAAAGGTTCAATAGGTTTATTGTCTCTCTGGACGACAGAAGCTGATGGACGCATTATAAGATGGTGACTTTGATCAGTGGAGCACCAAAGCCCCAGAGGTTCAGAGGCTAAATTAATTACTATGAGAAGATAAGGCCTTAAAATGACCCTTCTGTGAGGAAGAGGAAGGGTATTAGTACATCACAAATACTTTATATGCATATTGCATATTTGTGTCCATATAGGTCAATGTAATGACCCTCAGACAGCTGACAGACATATCAGATATTTATCGATATTGTTTACAATTCCAATTATAGTGGTAGCAAATGTTTCCATATCTCCCAGTCCCTATAGTACACAGTACAATACTTGTTTTACTTGATTCCATCTCTTTATTCGCCAATAGTAGGTTTCTAATCATCTTCAACACTAAGCAAAGCATTGTGCATACACTTCGGTCCATATTGGTGTCCCAAATGGGCCAAATCTCGCCCGCCAAACGTCGGCGATGTTTATTACACTTGGTGACAACGAGCCACTTCACTGTTTCACAAATAAGTCAACCCCCTTCTTTTTACATTCAGACAGTGTTGTCTTGTTTGTGTTCGCTCAAGGCTACTTACTGTGTGCCGGGTTGTGAGCGTCGGAGCGCTATCAAAGTGCCTCCGTATCCTCCCCTCAGTGTGTGCTGCCGCCCGCCACCCATGATTAGCAAATCACAGCCAGTATTTAGCGCACGATTATTACAGCCAATTGAAGCACCGAGTGCCGTCGGGTTAAGTTGAACACGCCCATGTCCGTGTGTGGATGTGGATGGCGGCGGTAGTTACTCGTTGGCAGCAGTACATCAACATCAACAGTTTTTTTATTCTTTGGTGTAATTTCTTTTATTTATTTATTTGCATGGAACTGTGAAATGGTTTCCTTCACATTGGTTATTACACGTGGGAAAGAATGTGAGCGAGATCTCGGCATATAATAGCCTGAGTCATACAACGGCTTCTGGCTGTGTTCTGGGTTCTGTGTTTTGCGTGGCTGTGTGTGTGTGTGTGTGTGTGTCTGGTGCTGGTGCTGTTTTGGACTGACGGCGCCGCAGGGAGAACTGACTTGTGGTCCCAGGTGGACTCCGCTGGTCTGTGAGTTTGTTGCTCTTCAGGCCAAACCCACTCCTTACTTGGTCTGGTCGCTGCGCTGTGCTTTTTGTAACGACGGCAAGCAGAAGCCTCGTATCACGTATTCGGCCGCTCGATCGTTGTTGAGCCACTGTGGTTATTGTTGTCGTTTCAGAGGATTGGTGCAGCAGAACAGACCTAGCTCTCTGTGAAAAAGTGTACCACCGCGTGATACATCCCATAATAGTAACCGAGAACAATCACATGGCTCTGGTGTGGGAGAGAGCTGGGAGAGAAATATGAGGAGGGGGAAAAAAAAACACAACAAATGTAGAAATCTGCAGAGATGTGATTGCTCAGAAGAAACCCATTAAGCGGCCTCCACAGAGCGCAATGGTGCTCTCTCTGTCTCTCTCTCTCTCTCTGTCTCTCTCTCTCTCTCTGTCTCGCTCTCTCTCTCTGTCTCTCTCTCTGTCTCTCTTTGTGTCTCTCTCTCTTCCTCTCCGCTCCCAGCACTTCTTGGCAGCCACACACCCCAGGAATGTGAAGTTGCTCTGTGCTCCTCTCTGCTGTTGTGTTGTGGCATGACGGGCCCCGGCCCCTGCTGCTGCTGCTGCTGCTGGCCGGCCAGGACTAGGGCCAGAGCCAAGGCTAGCACTAGGCTAGACTAGGCCTGGGCTGGGCTGGGCTGGGCTGGGCAGGCCGGCTCCAGCCCCTGCTCCGGGCTGATTGTTGTTCCTCCAGGGTAAGGGAGGGGAGAGGCTCTGCACGGCCGCCCTTTCCTGTGCGAGGCGCTGATGGCTACCAGATGGCGCGTTGAGGAGGAGACACAAAGAAGAAGAAGAGGAGGAGGAGGGGGGGGTGTGGGAGGGTGGGGGGTGGTCCTGACTTCCTCCTCTTCTTCCTCTTGTTCTTACATTGCCTTCGCTCTTCTTCCTCTTGTTCTTACATTGCCTTCGCTCTTCTTCCTCTTGTTCTTATATTGCCTTCTCTGGTTTCCCCTTCGCCCCTCGTTTGAATCGTCTTGTGATTATGTTCTTTCTGTGATATTAAACTCCTGGCTGCCTGGCTTGGCTTCATTTAAGACAACAGCATGTTTTTCCCCCCAGGAGTCAAAAGAGCAATGTTGCTTTCATGGAGAAGCCCACTATGTGTATTTTGCATAGCACAACGCATGTGGATATCAGCATTCATTTGAATTTCCTTTTTTTTTTTTGGAATAATACTTTAATTCATTTGATTGCTGATGTGATACGATGCTCTTTGATATGATGCTTGCTTTTTCCATTCCGTACTTGAAGCTTGAAGTCTGCGAATTGCGGTACGAGTATTTCATGGGAAACGCAACAAAACAAAGACACGTTTTTTTCCTGTGCGATAACATTCCTCAAATGGTTGAAAAGTCTGAAGTCTTGTGACTCAAACCTTCCTAACCCCCTCTTCACCGTGGGTGGCTCTAGAAGATTAGAAGAATGATGAGTGATTAATTTAAAATAAAAAATATTCCACATTTTTTCCAGTGCTCTAACCCTAGCACTAACTAGTGTCTTTGTGCGTCTTGGCATTAAATAATAGCACTTAGCATTGTTTATCGTATTGTATGATCTTAGATGTTGGTAATGCACTCAATGGCACTTCTGCTCTTATCCCAGCTATTATGCTGGCAACCTAGCAAGTATGAAACTTGTTTTATTAACCTTGCAATTTTGAATGATTGAATCCTGTTCTATTCTTATCTTTATGTACCACAGCGGTATATTGCTGCATCTCTTTCTACAAATGGACTCATTGTAAGTCGCTTTGGATTCGAGCGTCTGCCAAGTGCCCTCAATGTAAATGTAAAATGTACTTTACAGCGGAAGGGCGCCAAATTCCAGCATGTCTGGTCAAGGGGCAGCAACACTCCTGGCAGCTCCTCCTCACTACCCTCTGAACTTGATTTCCCGCCCTGAGACGGCTCTCTCTCTCTCTCTCTCTCTCTCTCTCTCGGTCTTCTGTCATCACGACGAGACCCCGAGACGTATTCATCATTCAGGAAAACCTGGGAAGAGATTAAGGAATCATCATAAGCGAAAGAGATCCCGGGGGGAGGGGGGTGATGGAGTCGAGGGCCGGGTCGGAGGTGGTATGCACCTCCCCGTGGTTCACCTGTCACATCACACAGCTGGCCGCGCACGCACGCGGTGCTCCGGCTATGCGCGCCTCGGCGTGTAACTCGAGACCGCCGGCTGCGTCCGCGGACCCCCTTAATATAGCCCGGGCCCCCGCGGTGTTACGGTGGTTCCCGGCTCCGTTGGCTCGCCGCGCTACCATGCTGCCATGTGTTGCCCCCCCCACCTCACCCCAACCTCTGACCAGACTGGGGCGGGGGGGTGCGGGGGGTCGAGACTCGCTGTGAAATGCCGCCAGTGGCCTGCGTAATTCACCACGCGGCTGTGAATCGAGGCAGACTTGTGTAAATATGACATGTTATGCCGTTTTTTTTTATGCAGCCACATTTCCCGCGCTTTCCGTGATATGCTATTATTTTTGGACAACCTTATTTTTGACTCTTTTTGGATCTAGATTAAGAAGTAGAGCGTAATTTGCAAGTAAACGGATTGCACTTAAGTCAACCTATTTAATACTCTACGCAAGATTTGAACTGTACTGAGCCTACACAGACCCTCTATAGTGTATATAGTCGTTATTTATTTTCTGCAGCTGTCAGCGTTCAGCGACCAGAGTAATAAACATGGATCCAGGAACAATAATGCACGGCTGTCTTGGCGGATGTCTCCGAGTCTTCCCATGTATACCTGATTATGTTATTACATTAGCACTGCTCTGCCACGGCTTATTATCTTTGGCTTGGCCGGAAGCCAGAACCACGGTGTGGATCTCACACACACACACACACACACACACACACACACACACACACACACGCATACACACAAACATGCATACACACGCATACACACACACACACACATACACACACACACGCATACACACACACACGCACACACAATGAGGACCCTGTCTGGGGGGAGATGATTCTGTTCCAGCCTCATTGGAGGACGGTGTTTGGAGACTGGTCTCTCTCTCTCTCTCTCCCCTCTCTCTCTCTCTCTCCTGCTCATGTTTTGTCTTTACTCCTCCTTTTCGTTTAGTATATTTTTTCTCGTCTGTGTTCGTCTTCATGCACATCACCGGCGCTGGGGTCTCGGGACACTTGTGGAATACGTGTTTGCGCAGTCAGACCGAACGTGGCGCCGGGTCAGTTACCGCCACTTCTGATCCTAATGAAAGACAGAGACGGAATTCCTGTTTGGTTTTCTCCCGCGGGTTTGCCGAGACGAGGACATCCTTGAGGTCAGTAATTGGTGATTCATTTTCTTTAAGGTTTTTCGGAAACGAACACTAAACGATGAGTAATTTTCGTTGGAAGGTAAATCGCTCAGCGCTGCGCTCCGGTCGGCTCTGACCACTAATAACGGGCTTTGAACCGCCGGTACCAAACCGCTCGCATATGAAATGAAAACCGAAGGGTGAGCTTCCTGCTCCACACTGTGACCTGTCCTTTATATAACTCTGACTTCAGCGTGAGAGACTGCAGGAGAATGTCAAACATGCGGGGATGTTTTTCGGTCTCTTTATGAATAAGAAGTAAGGTGACTTTTACTTTTTGCCCGTGTGTTCTGTGAGCGAAGTTTCACTGAAGTTTAAAACGTTATTGGTTTCGTTGGCATTACAGGCCCATTCACGCTTGACAGTGAATGCGACTGTCAATACATTTCAATTATGATAATAATATGTTATTATCTCAAACCCATTGTTATCCAATTGTTAAGGATTTTTTAAGTTGAAACTGGTCTCAGGTGCTTGGTATCAGGCGTTTTTTTTATACTCTTCTTTTTATACTCTTCTTCATGTTCTCTTTACCTTACCAGTGGATATTGCTGGCCCGTACAGTTGGTCTACCTCGGGACACTAAGACCAGACCAATAAGGATATCAAAAAAAGAGAGAATTCCTCCGCTCTTACAGCCATTGCAACTGTTGTGTCATGTGAAGCGAGCCAGCAGCCATGGATGGGGAATGTGTTGAATTCCAACCATGCGACTCTGACAAGTGTGTGTGACTTCATACGATGCAGAAAGAAAAACAAGACTCATATAAGCATCCCATCAGACAAGCACGGGTAGCGTGGAGATGGACGGAGAAATGGTTTTTCACCATTTAGTCATTTCAGCAGATGACTGCATCCAATGTGACTGACAGTAGTGGTGTGCTGGGCAATTCACCCAAAAAGTATCCAAACCGACTTTCAGAACCTCTCACCAATTTAATCTCGCACATGTCGGGTAGTTTTGTTAATTTCAACTGTTAAAAATATTCAATAAATAACCATTAATAGTTACTCTGAGTTTTCTTACATTATTTGGAAATCACAAATATAAAATATGCACTCACGTCTTCAACAGTTCTGCATATTAGCAGTAGGCTACAGGCCTTATCAGAACTATGAGGGCAGTGTAAAACAAATCGTATACAATAAATAATCATTCATTCATCTTAATCGAGGTTAAAAAAAAAACTTAAATAATGGTGATATTTCTATGAAGTCTCATCGGCACACTGTGTGTGGACAGCGGGGGATCGAACACCCGAGCCACTGCTGGATGTCAGGTTATGGTATTAGCTTGGCGTGGTGGCGCAGTGAACCATGTTGCACAACATACACCACACACACACGCAGTCTAATGCTGGCTCCTAGTCAATAGGCGAATGGCTATTGATCGCTGGCCGCTCTGTCCGGCTCTGGCTACCACCACGCTAACTAGCCAGAGTGCTAACCAGGACCACGTAGTTGAAGGGGAGGAGAAACCCGGAATGGGGCCGACGTCCTTATCAAGAAAATACCGGTATTCCCTGGCATCAATGTGGACGCCTAACCGAGCTGTTTATTTTGTTTATGTTGAGCTGCCTTGGCCAATATCTGCATCCATCCATGTCTGTTGGTTTGGGAAAAGGACTGCCATCTCAACACTATCTGTGATCGACTTCTTCTCTTAATGAAACAAAAGTGTTGCAAATGGTTACACAACCCGTGTTGCAAATGGTTACATTTGCGTGTGTGTTCATGCATGCATGTTGTATGTATGCATGAGAGTTGCTCACCGGATCCACACGCCCGCGGACACACACCCACAGAAGCCAACGACTCTCGCTTAGTAAAAGCGAGAGCGTGACGGGGGAGAGAGAGAGAGAGAGAGAGAGAGAGAGAGAGAGAGCGAGCGTTTGCGTAACAGTTGACTCTGGGAAATATTTAGCATTGCTTCTCGAGCCTTGAGCCTGCAACTTACTTTCTGCCGGCGTGGATGCGGCATGTGTACGCGGGTTTCCCCCGACCGATCCATTCCTTTGCGGTGATTCACTCGGCACGGCTTTCGTATGAACAGAGCCCTCCTCCTCCTCCTCCAGCCGTTGCACCAGCCTGGCAGCGGCACTAAGCTCTCCCCATGTATGGCACCTGCCCGCTCCCCTTCCTCCTCCTCGTCCTCCTCCCCCTCCTCCTCTTCCTCCTCTTCCCACGCATCCCTCCCTCCTCCACACTACTGAAAGTGAGGCATATACAGTACGTGTTTGCGTGACTGTGACAAGTGGAGGAGTCAAAAGTGTTCTCACCGTTCCCGAGGGAAGTGTTTTAAGCACACACACACACACACACACACACACACACACACACACACACACACACACACACACACACACACACACACACACACACACACACACACGGGGGTGGGGTGGGGGGGTGTGTCACGGTCACAGGCCCCGACACGCTCAGCCACCTCACCCCGCCGAACAGGACGACACACGCACACACACACACATGCACACACACACTACACACACACACACTCTGGTAAACTGAGGCGGGCCTGGTGCTGATGACGCGTTGAGTTGCTTTATGTTGCCATTCTATTAATCCGCCCTGAACACTCAATTGACTTCTTCACCTGCACTCTCGTAAGCATTTCGATTTGCTGCTCTCACTCTCTCGCGCTCTCTCCTAATTCGCTTGTTTTGATTGCATCGATTGGCCACACATCACACCTGGATTTTTGTTGAGCGCAAGTTCAGTTTCATCTCGAGTTTCATTACTAGTTCGCAAGGAGCCTCAGCCAAGATCTCTCCTCTCTGTGAGTACTCACGCCGTTAAAATCTCCCCCCCGAAACATTGAGTTTTACCATGCAACCGTCCAACAAAAGCAACATGTATAATTAAGCTAGAGCACATCCCAGAAGTCTCTTTCCCAATGTGCCGTGAGCTGCTACCTTAATCTTATTCTACTCTGATTCATGCCCGATTTGACTCATTTTAGCCACGGTGTTTTGGGCGCTAGCTGCTATTGTGGCTCAAGCACATCCGGCCACTGATTGGCTGGCGGCAGATCTTGCCCCCGAATGGTGGCAGCGGAAATTAAGCACAAGCACTGGATCACTGGCATATAAAAAGCATATAAAAAGAAAAAGAGTGCTTATAACGAGACATATTTAGAGACGGTATTGATATGGACATCCTCATAATTTTATACGACCGTGATGTGGGCTACGCCTGGCGTTCTATCGGGAAATGAACCAACCTTCACTCGCACAGGAATTAGCTCTGCGTAGACCAAAAAAGAAAATGTCTCTGATTCCATTTCCTTAACTTGTTTAAGCCATTTGCTGCTTCGCCCAGCCCCCCCCCCCCCCCCCTTTATGTCATAGAGAGGGGGGGGGGGGGGGGTTAATTACATCACGTCTAAGTCAACCTCTCACTGGTCAGCTAATGTGATTTGGCCTAATTTTCATTGGGCTCTAATTGGATTTGTCTGCGAGGGCGGCTCACTCGCTAAAGGGTTAAGATTCACACACACAACCAACGCAGACCGGATGTTCATAACCGTAGCTTGCATCCACACACACACACACACACACACACACACACACACACAAAATATATCCACCTATTTTGTGTATGTAATTGTCATTGATTTTCATTAAAAAAAACAAACATCTCGTTAAAGCTGTTCCTAAAAGGTGAGGAAATAAATATTGCTGATTAGCCTACTATATAAACCCATAATGGTCAGCCTGAATATATATATATTTATATTGGAGAGAGCAAGTGCATCATCATCAAGTGCATGAAATACATTGGATCTCAGATGTATATAAATATGTGAGTGGGGTTAATCCTATGAGAAGACTCTCATCTCATTGGATCCATCAGCCCATGGCGCTGCGGGCCAGCTCATGTTACCCCCCGTAGCTGGCTGGCAGCCGCTCCACCCCGCCTGTCTGTACCGTCGTGGTAGCACTCCCTGCCCTCCTCCAGAGAAACACTACAACTCTCCCTGGAATCTAGGAGTGTTTCCGGTGTGTGTGGTGTGTGTTGGAAGATTTGGTGTGTCAATTATTGGTATGTTCATCCCCATAGTTTAGTTTGCTTTTTTTCTTGGGTCACCGTTTTATTTAGTTAGTGTAACACCGAAAGATCGACTCTCCTCCGCACACGGTATCATTCGGCACACGGTTCCAAATAGACATCGGCACACGGTCATACTTCGGCACACCGGTCATACAGACGGCCAACGGTCATACAGACAGCACACGGTCCATAATTCGGCCGGCAAACCACGGTCAATGCAGACGGCACACGGTCATACATACGGCACACACGGTCATACATTCGGGCACATCCGCATACCGGCACACGGTCATACAGACGGCACACGGTCATACAGACGGCACACGGTCATACAGACGGCACACGGTCATACAGACGGCACACGGTCATACAGACGGCACACGGTCATACAGACAGCACACGGTCATACAGACGGCACGCGGTCATGCAGGATGCACACGGTCATGAGACGGCACCGTCATGCAGACAGCCACATTACGCGTAAATAAGGATTTAAAAGACTCACTAGAGAAAAAAAAACTTTCATTGAAGACATATTCACTTGATGCTAAAATGAATAAGACTAAGGTTACAAATATGACCATACCATTTTTTTTTTTTATGTTGAAAGAATCACAAACAAACACACAAAACAATCTGAGACACACTCTGATAGAAAATTGGACATCTTCACACCACCGCGCCCGTCAAGTTTTGCAGACATTTTAAAAGTTCTGTGACTCAGTGACACACCAAACTCTCCCCTCCTTGTTGTTGGCAAGAGTTGGTGCTAATGACTCGTGAGCGTGCATTAAGGACGGGGGGTGGGTGGGACAGTTTGGAAAAAGGCATTTTGGGAATGTCAAGAGGGAGGGGAAGTGTGTGTGTGTGTGTGTGTGTGTGTGTGTGTGTGTGTGTGTTGTGTGTGTGTGTGTGTGTGTGTGTGTGTGTGTGTGTGTGTGTGTGTGTGTGTGTGTGTGTGTGTGTGTGTGTGTGTGTGTGTGTGTGTGTGTGTGTGCGTGCGCACGAGAGAGACATGGATACGGGAGGTGGTGCGGGGTGTGAAGGTGTTGCGGTGCTGGTCGGTTGTTGCCAGGGGGAGGTGGTGTGTTATTTTCAGTCCATTGTGTCTATACTTCCTGTGGGTCAGGGGTTATTGGAGCAGGGTGTTGCAGACTTGAGGGGAGATCGGGGGGGGGGAGGGCGGGGGGGGGGTGCGGTAAGTCGGCCAGAGCACTGGACTCGGCGAGTGCTGGACGTTCGGCAGAAACGCACAGAACTTTCGGCTCCTCTCTCTCTCCCTCCCTCTCTCCCTCCCTCTATCTCTCTCTCTATCTCTCTCTCTATCTCTCTCTCTCTCGGGGGTCTCGCCGGCGGGGATACCTCACTGCACCAGGTACTGCTCTTTAAAACCAAACGCATGTTGTTATTGACCTACAGTTTTAGTTTTTTTTTAAGCCAATGTCCTCCAGCTTTGATATTGTTGGAAAAAAAAAGACTTTGCATTTGATTCGGTAATCATCTAAGGTTGTTCATTGGTTCAAGGCAACAAAAAAGCCACGTTTGCAGCGCTCCTGACAGACGGACGGTCCGTTGTCAGAGGTGCAGCAGAGAACATAAACACGGAGTGCGTGAGTTCTGCTGCGATCCGCGCGTTCCCCGGAGCGCGGAGCCTTGGCCACCGCAGCCCATCAAAACATGGCCGCTAGCGCCAAGGACGGGAAGCTTTAGTGGCGGGACCGTGTGCTGCTGCTGCTGCTGCTGCTGACTCTCTTATGCAACTCTCTCATAACATAACACTTAGTCCTACCTCAGTGGGTGGACGTTGTTGCTGCTTTCAGACTGGGCTCAAGAAGGTTGTTGATGTCTGTGATTCGTTTTCAAAATGTTGCTGAGCGGGTGTGAAATGGTGGTCTGGATGTGGCGTGTTCTCTCGTCACGTGAGTTTCTCTTGACTCGCCTCCTGCAGACGAGTATAGATCCACCGTTGTCCAATCCTGACGCAAGTATCGACTTTATTCAACAAGCGTGAAACGTAACGTCCACCAGAATGTCTTCTGGAAGTTACATCATCGTTCAGCGTTATCTATCTTCTTCTAGAAATAGAAGGGTGCACTTCTAACTGAAATGATCTCGGTATGTAAATAAAGAAAAAACTAAAACAAATCAAAAAAGAACAACCACCACCTCCCTCGGTCGACCCCTGCCGCTGCCCCCCCCCCCCCCCACACACCCCAGCGAGAGGAAGGCTGAAGTCAACAGCGGCTCCGCGTGAGTCCCAAGGCCCCCTTAGCTTGCTATTATTTCTGCAACCTTGTGTGCGTTTTGTGCGCCGTGACAAAACTTGTGCTGCAGCACAACACAGGCAGGGGGCTAAAGTTAGCCCACGGCGGTGGTGGCAGACTTCCCCCCCACCACCCCACCAGCACGCCGGTGACAAAAGGAGCCAAAACAGGAAGCGCTTCAGCACCACAGTGTGTGTTGGGAACAGATGACCAGGAAGATAAAAACGCCAACAAAGTGGAAACTTCCAGCGAGGGATGTTTTGTTTGTCTCGTTTTTTTTGCCGTGTGTGTGTTTTTTTAAATGTCTTTATTTTTTTTTAAACTGCTCCTTCTGTGTTCTCACACAAAGACCCCTGAGTGTCCTGTGAGGCAATGTGCAAGCTGGCTCGGCTATCTGGTTAAGGCTCTAGGATAGAGGGAACGGTACTCAGTGTGTGTGTGTGGTGTGTGTGTGTGCGTTGCGTGTGCGTGCATGAGTGTGTGTCTGTGTGCACGCATGAGTGTGTGTATGCGTGCATGAATGTGTGTGTGTGCATGCATGAATGTGTGTGTGTGTGCGTGCATGAATGAATGTGTGTGTGTGTGCACCATGAATGTGTGTGTGTGTGGACACGCATGAATGTGTGTGTGTGCACGCATGAATGTATGTGTGTGAGTGTGTGTGTGTGTGCATGCATGAATGTGTGTGTGAGTGTGGGTGTGTGTTTGTGTGTGCGTGTCAACTGCCATGCATGTGTGTCCCAGCTTCCTGGCTTCTCTGTGACTAGGGTGGTGTTAATGTTTAAGCCTCCCCTCCGCTCACCAGGGTTAATGCTTTACCTTGAGGAGCCCCGGAGGTTGCATCTCACCGACGCCGCTAGGCTGCTGCTTGGGCCCAGGAAGGAATGAAAGGAGAATGGATTTTTCTTGAGCTCGATGCACAGCTTTTTTTTGACAGAGGAGACGCATGGGATGATTGAAGAGGGATTCATCATTTGTCTTAAAAACAATGCTTCTCTGAGCTGTAGAGTCCGTTATTCTTTTTTTTTTTTATCAAATTCATCCATCTGCCTTCATTTCCCTTCTTGCCAAGTCCCTCTCCTTCACTGTCCCTCGATTGCTTTTCCATCCGCTATTGATTGATGGCGAATCGACCTGATCGAGAGCTACTGGACGCTGAACCACAATAACAACAGCCACAACAGCAACAACATCAACACTCAGAAGCAGGGGAACCATAGGAACGGTCTGGTTCTGGCACCGTCGGACCTCGGACCGAGCGGCAGAACCCCCCGGGTCGTTCTCAGAGCTCTCTGGCACTACGAGCTGCGCAGATGTTGACCTCTACAGATGTATCTGCAGACTAAGAATAACCGTATCTCTCCACTACGCGTCTGAACGTTCTGGTAAGAGCCAAATGCTTTGCTCTTGACATTTCAGGGTTCTAGTTTAAATGTTTTTTTATAATATACTGTATATATATCACAAAACATACATTTGGCAGACACTTTATCTATAGCGACTTACAAGAAGTGCATTTGTCGAAAGAGAGACCGCAATATATCGCTGGTGGTACATATCGATTAGAATAGAGCAGGTTTCAAGTCATAATTGCTGGGTTAATGGAATAAGTTTCAAGTTACAATTTTACCATACAATAACATACAAGAATTCATTATGTTAACGTTTTCACAAAGCATCTTACATTTTCTTTTCTTAAACTAAATGTCAATGAGGAACCGTACCATGGTCCTGTTTATCAGACCCGATGGAGAATATAGGAGTAATAGTCGTCATAAGGTCGACTACAGTGTTTCCATGGCTGTATCTGTACTGTAGTGTCTGTTGAGAATGCCAGCACGTCTTGGTACACAAGGGTGGGAGTGGAGTGGAGTGGAGTGGAGTGGAGGGGTGGAGCGGGTGGGTGGTGCACAGACAGCAGTGTGACTGACTGACTGACAGGTGTTTTTGGACACCGCACTGTATGCTCTTTGGGCCGGAGTCAAATGGCGCCTCGCTGGGTGTGAATTTCGCAGCTGCACATGAAAGCGCCGACGGTCGGGGCCTTTCGGATGATCAGCGATGGCGGGGGTGAGGGTTGGGGGTGCCGAGGGCGTGGGAGATGGAGCGCACGCGGTGGGGGGGGGGGGGGGGGATACAGTAGTGAGTGATTTGTATTGTTGTTTTTGTGCTGGTTTTGGGGGTGTAGATCAATAGTTGGTGATTTGCACTCGTGTTTGTGGCTCGAGGGACTCCGGTGAGTCAGCGTCCTCCGCGTTCGTCACTGGTTCGATTCCAGCCCCACGGTCCACAGCCCTGACCGCCTGACATTTATTTGATTGAAACATTTATTGACATGTTGTGAGTAAACTACATTGCGGTACGTCGTTGTGCGCTCACCGACTGACCGGGCAGTCAGCAGATGAGCCGGGGCAGGCAGGCGGGCTGGCAGGCTGGGCAATACTAGACTTTGCGGTCTATTTCCATCGCTGGCAGCCTCTCGTCTTCACACGGCCGGAGAGAGACGCTCCCCGGGCGTCTTAGTGCTCCGCAGCAGATGTCGTGTTGCAAGTTTGTGGAATGCACACATGCGACGGCCGTGGCGTGCGGCCAGCTGCGTCAGAGCGCGGCCCCAGAATGTGGCTTTGGTGCGGGGATGCGATGTTTGACCTGCGGACCGACTGAACCTCGCAGTCTGTACTCGTAGTACTGCTGGTGCTGCAGTACACGACTGAGTTTTCCCCGCTGGTGTCTTCAATGTGCCCAAGAATTTCCTTGGGGATGAATCAAGGATTTCCTTCGGGATGAATAAAGTTCTATCTCATCTTATCTTGGAATAATGTGCCAAGCTACTTTTTACTTTGATGGTGCACTTTTGCATGGAGGCATGGAGTGTTTTTGACCTGAATACGATGCAGTGGTTGATTTGGTCTAGTGCACGGTGCACTTTTAACAATTTTAAGCACTTATAATAATAAGTTGCAATGCGACTGAAACCTTCACTGCCCCTGACTTGCTGCAGCACCTTAATTGGGGCACAATGTGACGTAGAGGAAATGTTCCATGGTCACAACCCACCCAAATCCCCCGTCGAGGTGACCCCCGTTTCACCTGGAGCCTTCCCCCAGCATGACTTGTCTCGCAATTTTAAAAACAGGAAAAAAAATGAACTTCGACCAAACTCGTCATCCGCTTGGCAGGAATTCCCCAGCGACGGTGAAACCCTCAACCAAGTTTCTCCATAAAAGTCAGCTTATCTGCCATTCACCCCTTAATGGGCCTTTCTCTCTTTAAAGCAGAGCGGCGCTCAACTGTCTGTGATGGACTCCTCTGTGCATTTCAGCTGAAGTGTTGGTGAGTGTATTGGAGGTGAGTGTATCGACAGATGAAAGATGACCCCTCTTCACTGAGCGTCTGAAACGGGGGGGGGGAGGGGAGGGAGGAGGAGGCGAGAGGAGGAGGCGGGAGGAGGAGGGGGCGTTGAGACTCCGGAGGAAAGAGAACTAGATCCAGGCCCCAGGAAAGAGGATGCACACACACACACACACACACACACACACACACACACACGTCTCTGCCTTGTTAGCAGTCTTAAAAGATCTTGCAACTTATATTTCAAGGAGGCGCTCGGGGAAACCCTTTTTCCCGGAATCTGGGAAAAATATGAATGCATGTGTTTGCCACACACACACACACAACACCCTCTGATTTAGCGGCGGCGGCGACAGTTAGAGAGGGTCTGTTGCCACCTGATTACATGCGACAGGAAGTCTTAAAAAGGGAGAGGTCCCAAACTGAAGAGGCTCACGTGCGCACGCTGCTGCGCCAGATAAAGGCAGGAAGAGACAACAACAACAACCAGCCCACGTTCTTATTGTGTCGACGCGCCGCAAAAACGCCGCTGCACGCTCCGGCCGCGACACGTGAAACTATTCCCAATTCCACAAGGTAGGCTACATTTTGAATGAGCAGACTTCCCCTGTTCTCCCCGTCTGAAGTTGGAGCCGGGGTTTGGGTTGTGTCGGAAGAGTCTTCTGAGGCTATTTGTCTCGTTACTCTGTAACTTGTAGAGTATAAAGAATAGCCACGAGGGTCGGCTTACAGTGCGCTCCGATGTTGAATCGGTGAAAAGATGAACGGTGAAAGGCAACAGAGTTACTGTCAGGTTAGGCATTGGCGTGGTGGACTTGTAAAGTCAGCTATTCACTTTATTCTCACTTTTGTTTCCCCAAAAGGTGCTGACATTTTTGCTATTTTTCTTGAGTGTGTTACAGTTTGGCTTTGTTTAGTTATGGGTCTCCTCTATATATCTGTGTAAACAAAATATAACAAATTCTTGTTTTGGGAGACAGGATGTCAAAAGCGAACATTTCTACATCCATTTCCCCCCCATCCCATCTCAACTTGACACAAATCTCCATGCACCCTGTGGATGTCGCTGTCAGTTGGTGGATGAAGCAACCGACTGTTGAACTACACACACACACTGTGTGTGTGTGTAGACAGAAGTTGATCACTAGGGCCTGTTCTCTTCTCCTATGCAATGGCCTTACAACAGATGCAATGGCAAGTTCAGCATCTCCACTAAAATGGAGATGGAAAATGTTTGGAATCGCAAACCATTACCCAAAGGAGTTTTGTTTGTACTCGCTCATGGTTAGAAGTGTCAAGGTGCCAAATAAATGAGCTAATGAGGCTAATTAGCCACCATGCACGATGTTAGCTAGACCAAACAAGCCGCCCCGTAATGTGGAAGTTGTCTTTCCCCTCCTAGCGAGCCTGAGCCAGATGGGTTGTTTTCTTTCCCGCCGCTTATTTCGCTGCGCCTAAAAGCCAGCATACTCTCGCCGTCATGTACGCTAACTTGCCGTTGTCAACTCTCATTGTCAGGCTTGACGCTCAAAAGACTTAAAAATAGCTGTTTTTGGCAAAAGAATCCCAGACACGTCTGAGCAACAAAGGGCGATTTATACAGGCTGCCTCAGTAAGTATAGAGGGGCTTTTGTGTGTTCCCTTTCCCTCTCTCTCTGCGGACCCCCGTCACCACGGTTGGGACCTCTGACGCTCCTCTATACTGTCCTGTTAGAACACAGGCATTGTTCTGAACAGTCCTGGGGTCCTTATTTCAAAGTTCAGAAAAAGAAAAAGAAAAAAGGCCGAGCCAGCGAGGCCACATGATCACATAGTTGCCCTTCACGGCGTCTGTTGTATTGTCGGTTTGGGTATTTGGTGTGATGTCAGGATTACCGTCGGTTAGTTGTGATATTTACTGGGAGTGTGCGTAATTACAACGATACGCCGTGCTTGCCGGAAGTCTATTGGACGTCAGAATGCATCATGGGATTTTTTATTTTTATTTTTGATACATTTTGAGAGGAGAACTCAAGAGAGTTGTAATTTTGNTAAAATCCTAAACCAACGTAAATATAGGCCTACCTTAACTGAGGGGCTAATGAAAAACGCTGTGGCAGTTTCAAACACGTCTCCCCAAAATACTTTCACGATTGATTACTAAACGACCCCAAAAAAAACATTGCTGCTAATAACCAACCCTCCGATGCTCCCAAAATGGTGGCGATGATGCGACGTTTGTGGCGAACACGATGATGCACGAGCCACCCACACAGGATAGATGAGATTTTTTATTCACATGAGTTATCCAAAGCGACTCGCCGTTAAACTAAATGTGTATTTAACAGGCGGCACTAAAATATGACGGGGTGTCTGCTCGGTTGGCCCCCAAAGGCGCCGCTAATTCAAACAATTAACGACCAACGGTGTGCTGGAAACCCCTCTGAGCTAACATCACAGCTGAATGGAAATGAACCCATTATGACCACACACACACACACACACACACAACAAATGTTACTATTATTAGTAGTATTATTATTACATTTGGATGTATTCATCATTTTGCTGACGCCTGGATATCCAAAGTGACTCACAATGAATCAGGTTGAACAAGAGTTTATTTTTTTGCCGCTGCACGATACCAACTGTTCATTCGTTTGTTGTTTGTGTCTTGGCGGGCGGTCCACCTGCCCGCCGTCCGTTCGCCGTCTCTCTCCCCGTCCGTCATGTGCTGTAAAGTGATATTAATTCTGGACTTCCTGGGGCGTAATGTCCTAGTTTCTCGTCTTTCAGTCACTCTCCCCAGTAGGCTGTGCTCTGTGTCCGGAGGCCCATAAACCAGAACCAGAACACTTCTTTAATTTCCTGCTTGGCGATTGAACAGTCTGCGTTTTTTTGTGTGCTAAAGGGAGATTTATTTAGTTCACCCGCGTTATATGAACTTGCACTAAACCGGTGACCGGGGGCATCTATCTACGCATGAGATAAGACGTGGAATTAGAAAGAAATGAGTCCCGTACTTTCCTTATGTACTCTTTTCTCTGTGCTCATCATCACGTGACCTCTCTCTTTCTGTCTCTCTCTCTCTGTTTATCTGTCTCTCTGTCTCTCTCTCTTTCTTTCTGTATCTCTCTCCCTCTCCCTGTCTCTCTTTCTCTGTATCTCTGGCTCAGTTTCTGGCTCAGTCTCTCTCTTTCTCTGTCTGACTCTCCATCTCCCCGTCTGTTTCTCCGTATCTCTCCATCTATTTTTCCCCTGCTCTGTGGAACAAGTGGAGAAGCTGTTCCCAGCGAGGGTGAGTCAGTGCAGCTGGGGTGCACGTCCTTCACCCACAGGCCACTCTCACACCGGCCAGATGGCCTTTCCAGAGCCTCGGCCTCGCTAAGTGCCAGTGATGCATCCAGACTCTGCTTGCTAGCGCTAATGCTAACACACAACACACACACACACGCACAGCACTGCACGCACCGCCACCCACCCACGCACAGCAGTGAATTATACCGTCGATCATTGCTGTAATAATGCTCTCTTGTGCATCGAGATACGGGTCAAGATTTCAGTGTAAGGAGTTTGCTATTTCAAACCATATAATATGGCATATTATTAATCAGGGGCAATGTGAAAGCACGTTCTATAATTAATTAATCGTATGTTGATACGTCTTGACAATGTCGTAATTGAGCCCGCTGCGTTGAGATAGCTGGCGCGCCGCTAATGGTTCTCTGCAGCACCCAGGAAAATTCCATTCACTCTCGAGAAAAGACCCGTAGCATGCATTAAGGCGGCCAGTCAAACAAGTAGGTGTGTCTGACGTGTGTACCGAGCACACACGCCTCGACATGTCGCGTGGTATCTATGGCCACAAACACCCGGCCGGCGAGATGAATGAACGACAGTCGGTTGTATGCAAAGACTGGAGGCCCACGCATCGTAGAAGAAGCCACACGCAATAATTGTGCATGTGTTCACATTACGT
Organism: Coryphaenoides rupestris; assembly: GCA_002895965.2. NCBI lineage: Eukaryota > Metazoa > Chordata > Actinopteri > Gadiformes > Macrouridae > Coryphaenoides > Coryphaenoides rupestris. The sequence goes on from PIJE02002151.1 coordinate 52,122, forward strand.
ACGGCGCGGCTGCTCTTATCCCAGCTACTATGCCGACTACCTAGCAATTATGAAACTCGTTCTATTAACCTTGCCAATTATGAGTGCTTGAATCCTGTTCTGTTCTGTTCTGTTCTTATCTTTATGCACCACAGTGATATATTGCTGTCTCTTTCTACAAATACACTCTTTGCTTTCGCTTTGGGATGAAAGCGTCTGCCAAATGCCCTAAATTGTATACAGTATGTAACATCCAGTGCGCACGAGGTTCTTCTTCTACATCCGTAAGTTTTAACACTGTCCATTGACACATCGCGGAACTACTAAAACACCGCACCTCTCTTATCTTCTTCCACTGTAACCCAAGAGACCAACGGGAGGGGGCCCATGATGCCCAATCAAGTCTGCCTCCGAGTAGGAGGTTAAAAAATCCTCTGGCCCGGCTCAATAACAGGCCATTAGAGACACGGGGCAGTGGAGGAGGCTTAAAGCGAGCGCGTCTTAGAGAGCCTCTGCTATTAGCGTTGCACGAAGACCGCTTGGATGCGTCCAGGGCATGGACAGCACAATTAGCCCTGTGTCTTAAGTGCACGCTTCTGCAATAAAAACAGTTGTTTTTTGTGGGCGCTGGAGTGGCGTAGTACTGTGGCGCGGAGGAGTGGTTCACTAACCAGTTTCCTTGCATTATTAAGGGCAAACAACCGTGTCGTGTTGCAGTACAATTGGAAAGGCGTCGTCGTCGTCGTTGTGTGTGGAAACATGGCCATGATGTGTGTGTGTGTGTGTGTGTGTGTGTGTGGCTGTTCGTGGATGCCCGACGCCAAATTCTGGTTGCAATTTAATTATAGGATGATTATTATGGGATGATGGTCTAGTGTTAGGGTGTTGTCTTCCCCGGCCAAAAGGTACTGGGTTCGTCTTGTAGTCCTTGAAACGTGGTCCTTAATGACTTGTATCTGAACTCTCTGCCAAGGATCGAGCCTCGCGATCACGGTGTGTGCAGAATGACTACAACTAGTGGTATGTTAGGGGGCGGCTGTCGTACTGTGCATGATTGAGCAGCGCAAAGAGGCGGTACATTTATTGGATGTGCTACTTTGCTACTCTGCCTACTCGCTAATTGATCTGCGGCCGGCTCGCAGATGTTTCGCGGGGGTTTTTTCGCGCAGGTTGTTGTGTGCATGACCGAGAGAGAGACCACACACACATTAGGCTGTGTCATTCACGTCCATCTTGTTTTCGCCAGTTAGAAGAATGGGCCAATGATGGGATATTAATATTAATAAATAATAAGTGGGACGTAGTGTGGTGTGCGGGGTGGTGATGTTGGCGGGAGCGCTGTCTTTTGATGCAGTGCAGTGCAGTGCAGTGCAGTGCAGTTTTTGGTTGTGATGGTCGGATTTTGACTAAATCCAACAGCCGAATCACTTTTTAATGTTTTTATTTGATAAAGGCGCACAGAGATGCAAATGCAGTTCATCTGATATGTTTCCAGCTTGCTCTGTCTCTTTCTCTCTCTGTCTCTGTGTCTCTCTGTCCCGTCTCTTGTCTCTCTGTCTCTCTGTTTCTCTCTGTCTCTCTGTTTCTCTCTGTCTCTCTGTCTCTCTCTGTCTCTCTGTTTCTCTCTGTCTCTCTGTTTCTCTCTGTCTCTCTCTGTCTCTCTGTTTCTCTCTGTCTCTCTGTCTCTCTCTGTCTCTCTGTCTCTCTCTGTCTCTCTCTCTGTTTCTCTTCTCTCTGTCTCTCGTCTCGTCTCTCTCGTCTCTCTCTCTCTCTGTCTCTTTCTCTTCTCTCTCTTCTCTCTCTCTCTCTGTCTCTGTCTCTGTCTCTCTGTCTCTGTCTCTCTGTCTCTGTCTCTTTTGCTTGTTTGCTTGCTTTCCTTCCCATATATTTTCGTATACCCTCTCCCACCCATCCACCCATCCCAGGTCACGCTGGTGACTCTACTCCGATGGCATCTCGTCCCCAAGTACCGCTCCTCAATGGCCCCTCTGTCCCGTCTTTATGAGGCGGGGCAGGGCCAGCCCAGCTCCAGACGACACACTTGGGGTATCTTCCTGTCTCTCAGCTAATCAGAAGACACTAGGGTGGTTGGGGGGGGCGGGGACATATCATGCCAACGGGGTGCTCCGTACACCCAACCCCGCCCCGCCCCCAACCCCTTAACTCTGGGGCAGTCGGCGGGGTTCAGCTTGGCACTCACTCGGTTCTGGTGTCTCGGTTCCATCAGATCGTCTTGTTTTCAACTCCAAGGGACGGTGTCCCGTTTGTAGCTGTCCTATATTGTGTGTGTGTGTCCACACGCATGTGCGCTTGTGTGTGTGTTTGTGTACATGAGAGTAAGTACGGCGGTCAGTCAGCTGACGCGTTGGGCAGTAAGTGAGGGCTTTTAATACAAGCAGTCTCTCGTGACGGCCTGTCTAATTCAACGGTGTTCTGCCCATAATGGATTCTTCCGGAAGCGCGGGCTCCATCGTCAGCTCGTGGTAGCGTCTCCTAACGGGGACCACAGGGCGAGGTACGTTTACGCTGTTGTCTGACAACTGTTGCGTGCGTGCGTGTGCGTGTGCGTGTGTGTGTGTTATACATTTATCATCATTATGTTGCGGATGCTGTGATGTCATGCAGGACAGACAATGGGCTGGATTGTGGTGCGGGGAGAGACGGCACTGGCAATGTACGTCTGGTTGCTTTGGATGAGACTGGAAATGCTCCTCGAAGGGGAATTTAGTGTGTGTGTGTGTGTGTGTGTGTGTGTGTGTGTGTGTGTGTGTGTGTTAAAGCCCAACAACTTGCAAAACCTAATGTAATGTGGTGTTAAACTCCGTTGAAGGCCAGCATCACTTCCCCCACGCACGCCCTCCATGTTTATCCGCGGCTAGTGCCCACGACTGAGAGCAGGC
>PIJE02002151.1:58004-78874 GCA_002895965.2 Coryphaenoides rupestris
ACACCGCAGGCGCGCAGCAGAACCTGGTGGAAAAAAAACAAAAAAAAAAACAAGCACCCTGACTCTCCCAATCCCAAGCAAAACAAAGCAGACAGAATAACAGCGGTTCGGGTTGCGTGGTTCTGCTGTGTCCGTGCCACTGGGATAACTCTCTCTCTCTCTCTCTCTCTCTTGCTCTCTCTCTCTGTCTCTCTGTCTCTGTCTCTCTGTCTCTCAGCGACAGTTGGGGTTTTTCGACCACCTCCTTGTCTCTCTTGTTTCTTGTTTCTTGTTTAAAGGTGTATGAAGAATTCCACCGGACACCGGTTTAATGTTCTGTTATTTATAGCATGTTTTTAATGTGTCCCCTCCCCTCCCCACCACACCCACCCACACACCCCACCCCTCCTTACTGATTCATGTAAAGAAACAATGGGTTGTGAATATAGCACTTGTGTGTGTGTGTGTGTGTGTATGTGTGAGGAGGATGGGTGGGGGGGAGCAGTGAACTCTCTCTCTCTCTCTCTGTCTCTCTGTGTGTGTGTGTGTGTGTGTGTGTGTGTGTGTGTGTGTGCGTGTGCGTGTGCGTGTGGTGTTTTGCCCAGAGCTTGTGTTCAACAGTTCTCAACCTCCCTGTTTTGCATGCAGCGAAGGAATGTTCGCAAGGCTCTTAAAAAACATTTGATGATTATTAGACGACGCTCGGTGCGAGCGGGACCGCGTTAAATGAGCAAATAGGTCACAATGATCGATAGTGTAGCATAGCATCATAGCCACGGTCTGTCCTCATTAATGTCTAAAATGTTCTTATTACATGTAGTTTATGGTGATTCAGTTGAGCATGGGTTGGTAACATACGCCACAAGGTGGTACTTTGATTTGTGTCTGTGACGCAAACAACATCGACGACCAAAACAAAAGCAGCCGATTGTCTTTTGGCGGCAATACTGTACAGTTGGAATAAGACTGACCTTTGACCCCCTCCACCATTTTCTTTTGTGTCCACCCCAACAGGCATGGAAGAAACGGTGGTTCATTCTGCGCAGCGGCCGTCTCACCGGCGACCCCGACGTGCTGGAGTACTACAAGAATGACCACGCCAAGAAGCCCATCCGCGTCATCGACCTCAACCTGTGCGAGCAGGTAGGAGGACCACCTTGGCCACGGCCATCCACGTCCAAGCACTCACGTCTCAGTTGGTCACCTGTGTGTCGTGCTTTGGGACGCATGTTTAAACTAAGCCATTAGTGACATCAATGACGAGTGGAGTGGAGTGGGAGTCTCCACACAGGTGTATGACGGTATAAGCTCTGCCTACAAGCTTACCTGGTTGGTACAGGTCCACTGGGTCCACAGGCTTGTCGGTGGATCTATCCCTCGATATGGCTGGGTGGACACCCCCACTTTGTGATGTCACTAACGGTAAAGTTTGAAATGGCTCTGAAATTGATACATCATTTCCGACCTGTAATTCAGAGTTGGCCAATCAATTATTCTATAATTTTTTTATATTGCTTAAAGTCCAAGTTCTTGTAAGGGCTATAGGCATCCTTTTGCAGTTGTCAGCAGCAAATTAGAAGAAGTGGTTTTCTTCTGTTGCTTGTACAGCATTTGGCACCATCTTACAGATGAGTCACAAGGCATTCTGGTAGATTTGGCCAAGGGCATGTATGTAGCTTTACCACGATGCCCTACCCTTGTATCCCAAAAAGACACCCTACCACTACGCGTGAGGGGTAGGGCTGGAGTGTTGGGGGGGCAGGGGATGTATGAGTGGGATTGGGCCCTGGTGGCAAAGCGCTAAGTGTTTTCTTTTTTTTGGGGTCCGTCTGGGTTCCAGGTGGACGCTGGCCTGACGTTCAACAAGAAGGACCTGGAGCACAGCTTCATCTTCGACATCAAGACCATCGACCGCGTCTTCTACCTGGTGGCCGACACCGAGGACGACATGAACAAGTGGGTGCGCTGCATCTGCGACATCTGCGGCTTCAACCCCACCGACGACGGTAAGCCTCCGGACCCAAAGACCGCTGCCAAAAACCAGACCTATCTGCCCCCAAATAGTTTACGGTACTTAATTTGCAAACACGATCCAGTGAGAGTATAGTAGTACTGTCATGGCTGAGACCCAATGTATGCACACAAGACCACAAAACACCACTTAAGCATCCCTTAAGCATACTCCTGTGCACATTTTACTATTTATCAGTAAACTAATTTGCAACTCCCACAGCTTGGATTTTGCCATATTGCAACGTTTGCGATTTGTTCAGCCCTACTTTGCGGTCCAAATGAAACACAGGATGTACCTAATGAGGTTTAGCGACGCATGTCTTGCTGCTCTGTGGTTTAGTTTCCACTCTGATCCAGATACGCATGTTAAGAGTCTGATGGGAGTTTAGCTTAGGACTGTAGCAGTAGAATGTGCCAGAAGGCCTGGTCCTGGACGCCTTAATCACACAGTGTGTTGTGCCCGGGGTCGTGTTACCCTGTGTTCCCAGGGCTGGATAATCACAGCATTGTGCGCCATTCAACCGTCAACCTTTTCTTTTTTTTTTTTTGGTTCTTCGTCTAATTTCCCATTCTCTCCAATTTTACACCTCTCTCTTGCTTTGTCCTCTCCGCTCTCTCTCTCTCTCTCTCTCTTTCTCTCACTCGTTCTCTCGCTGTCCTGTTTTTCACGTTCTTTCTCACACTCCCTCTTAATCTCAACGTGAATCTCAACTCCTTCTGCCTCCCTCTGTCTCTCTTCCCTCCCTCCCTCCCTCCCTCCCTCCCTCTCTCCTAACGTCCCCAAACTGAAAATGAAATGTGTGGTATTTGCTTTGCATATTTCCCAGCCTGGGCTGTTTGGGTTTTGAGGTGAACTTCCCAACGTGCTAAATTCCATCTACTGAGATAGTCAGGGACTCCGTGTGTGTCTCCCCCCCCCAACCCTCATTTAGCTTCTGTTGTAACTTGCCGCCTGACGCAGCGCTTACCTAACTCCAAGGCCGGTGATGTTATGTGTCTGTGGAGTCTCCACCTCTGCTGCTAGTGCTGGGCTAGTGCTGGGCTAGTGCTTGGCTAGTGCTGGGCTAGTGCTTGGCTAGTGCTAGGCTAGTACTAGGCTAGGCTAGTGCTGGGTTAGTGCTGGGCCAATGCATGCGTGTGCGTGTGTCAGTCTGCTGCTGCTATTGACTGAGCGGGTGAGAAAGCGAAGGAGTTGACAGAGGGAGAGAAAGGTCTCAGAGTCATTCCTCCTCCTCCTCCTCCCCTGCTCTTCGTCATCTGCAGACTGTTTATCAGCCCGCACCAAAAAAGAATGGCAGACTCACATGGAGGCAGTGAAACCTTGAGGAGATTCTGTGGGAGAGCCGAGAGTGACTGAGTATGTGTGTGTGTGTGTGTGAGTGTGTGTGTGTGTGTGTGTGTGTGTGGAACAAGAGAAGGCACATTGAGATGTCCTTGCTGCATGGTGACACATCAGACATTTATCACACACACACACACACACACACACACACACACACACACACACACACACACACACACACACACACACACACACACACACACACACACACACACACACAGACACTGTCATTCATATATGTACTGCTGTCGCCAAGCAATGGAGTCTTGAACCGCACTCGATATGTGCTTCTGTCTCTTGAGCACTGAGTGTGTATACAGTACACAATATAAATATAGTATACTATATTTCCATCTCTGTATATGTGTGCACTAGAGATGATGTATTCCTGGCTCTGTATCGATATACTACAGCCAAGTATATATATATACAGTATTATTCTTGTGTCTGGGTACTTGTGTCTCTGTCCTCCTCAGTCTGTGTACTAGGACCGTTTATATGTGTATCCCGGCCTCTGTATCTGTAATACTAGTCAGACTCTAAACACACAAAGCTTCAACCTTCAGCTAGAGCTGCACTGAGAATCTCAACTTGCGTCAGCGCCTGCTCCTGCTATCCTGTTGCTGAGCACTCAGTGTGTGTGTGGGAGGTGATGGTTGATGTTGTATTTTAAAGATGAATAGTTCAAGGAATACATAAATGTATTTATGAACATGCTGTCCCAGTTAGCGCTTCTTGGAGGCACATCTCTGCATATTTATGCCCACAGTTGGAAAATGGCAGATTATTAAAATGAAAAATAGGGGTTGAAATGACACGCGCCTTAAATGTGTTTTTGCCGTTCAATTGTATGAGGATATACATGTCAATCAATCAATCCCGACCGTATTGATATTGTGCTTTTCCGTGCAAAACAACAATACAAAATACTGAACAACGCAGGTAACGATTCAACAGAGGAACCAGAACTAAACTCCCCATCCCCCGCCTTCCTCTGCGAACCCGAGCGCTCACTTACCTGTTTGTACGTCTTGGCATTATTAATAGTGCTTAGCATTGCTTAGCATATGCGTATGTTCTTAGATGTTGGTAATGTGAATGGCTCTTCTGCTCTTATCCCAGCTATTTTGCAGGCTACTTAGCAATTATGAAACTCATTCTTGCAACTATGAATGCTCGAAAACAACTCGATTTTATGTACCACAGCGATATATATATATAGATCTCCTTCAACAAATGTACTTGTTGTAAGTCGCTTTGGATAAAAGCATCTGGCAAATGCCCTAAATGTAAATGTAAATGCTTCCATATAACTACCTATCTTGGCCTTGTCGTCGATGGTGCAGAAATGATGGTACGACAACACGGTGTTCATGAATCCCCCCTGGTGTGTTCCCTACAGAGGCAGCCAAGGCGGCCCACCAGTCGGCCATGGGGGGCGGCGGCACCTCGGTGGTGGACGCCCCGCCCCACCCTTTGGTGCTGGGGGGCCCGGCGGCCATGTTGACGAACGTGCCCCCGCCCTACCAGCCCGTCAGCGTGCGCCACCTGGACTCCCAGTCCAGCCTGGACGACCCGCAGGACTACCTGTGGCTGGTCAACTGTGAGAGCAAGAAGCCAGACGCCAACAGGTGAGTCTGGGGGCGGGTGGAGAGGGAGAGTGTGTGTGTGAGTGTGTGTGTGTGAGTGTGTGAGTGTGTGTGTGTGTGTGTGTGTGTGTGTGTGTGTGTGTGTGTGTGTGTGTGTGTGTGTGTGTGTGTGTGTGTGTGTGTGTGTGTGTGTGTGTGTGTGTGTGGGAAGTATGTGAGATGGAGTTTGTGTGTGTGTGTTGGGGTGCTGGAGAGGGGAGTGTGGTGTGTGTGTGTGTGTGTGTGTGTGTTCTGTGTGGGTGGAGGATGGGGGGTAGAGGTGTGTGTGTATGGGGGTGGGGGGTAGAGGTGTGTTGTGTGTGTGTGTGTGTGTGTGCGCGCCCCACCATCTCTCCCCACTGTGCCCTGATGATCTTCAGAACCAGAGAACAACTTCCTCTTCCTTCCTCTCTCATCATCGTCACCAGTCACTGTCCGTCCAATCCAATCACTTCTCATCTTTTTATATAACATAATTTCTCCTTTCTCTTCCTCCTCCTCCTCCTCCTCTTCCTCCTCCTCTCTCCTCCCCATGTGTGGTCACCCTGCGGTGGGGGAGAGCAGTTCCCCCGCGGGGCCTCCCCCCTCCCCCGGGGGTCTGGAGCAGGACTACCTGCTCCTGGAGGAGTGTGAGAGTCACAGTCCACAGGCGTGCCCGTGAGTGGCCGGCCTCCCGGCTGCAGTGCATGCTGGGACACGGGCCTGCTGTGTGCTGCTGCTGCTGAGACGCCACTGGACTAGGGCTGGGCGATAGGCGAGAGATAATGATCATAATCATAGTCATAATCATATGGCCTGTAAAGCCTGTGAGACTGTAACTGTGATTAAGGGCTATACAAATAAAATGGACTTGATTTGACTCGGGCCAAACACTTCTATACTCATAGGTTTGTCATGATAGAGCATATTTTAAATCAATAATTAGTATATAATAAATAACCACATGGTAATGCCTATTTGAATGCCTATTTATCAAAAATCTCCCTGGCTAAGTGGGTAAAGGCAAGTAATAGAACTGGAACAAAACAAATCTATAGAAATAATAGATATGGAACTGAACAGTGAGTTCAGAAAATTCACATTGCTTAACTTTAATGCAGCCTTTGAAACCAGGAAAAGACCACACTATACGACATTACGATATCCAAACTCTACGACTAATATCTATTGTCATATCACGATAGCGATATAATATGGCGACGTATTGCCCAGCCCTACACACTAACTAATACGTAACTAATACATATGTAATACATGGCAACGTAGCAGCATGTACCCACAAGGCTCTCTTGACGTGTGGATCGTCGGCTGCAGTGCATGCCGATTAGCATGGGCTCCAGCTGTGATGCACTGTGGATGTGTGGATGTATACGTTGTGGCGTTACATCCCGTCACGGTCTTCTGAGCTGCACACACGTCGAGTTGCAACTGATGTGTGTGTGCGTGAACGTGTTCCACTCGACCCGACTCTGCTGTAACACAACATAACATTTTTAGATGTATTTGTTTTCGCTGTCTCTGGGTGGATTGTTGTTTTTGCGAGAAGTACAACATCTCAAATATAAATGGTTGCAATCCCTACTACTCACTCAGTTAACATGGCTAACAGGGGCTGCATCTCTCTGATATTCTAGTGTTTGTGTGGGAGGTTGTGTGTGTGTGTGTGTGTGTGTGTGTGTTTGTGTGTGTGTGTGTTGGGATTAACAGCCTGTGGGAGTGTGTGTGTTTGGTGGGTGACTTAATTGGCCTCACCTGGCCCAGTTAGAGCCCATCCCAGACTCGGGTGAGGCTGCAGCCCCGCCCACCGCAGACTCGAACTGGGCCAGGTGAGGCTGCAGCCCTACCCACCGCAGACTCGAACTGGGCCAGGTGAGGCTGCAGCCCTACCCACCCCAGTCTTTAACTGGGCCAGGTGAGGCTGTAGCCCTACCTACGGCAGACTCTAACTGGGCCAGGTGAGGCGGTTTAAGCCGGCCACCACACACACACTCCCACACCCCCACCAGGCATTACCACCTGACATGACCCCCCCCCCCACCCCCGTTGTCTCCCCTGTGTTCTGATCGGCAGGAGCCACAACACAGAGTGTTCCAAGTCCACGTCGTCGGAGACGGACCTCAACGACAACCTGCCGCCCCACCGCACGCCCACCTCCTCCTCCAGCTCGTCCTCGGCGGCCAAGCACCACGCCTCCACGCACAACGGCTTCTTCCCGCAGCACGGGGGCGGCCCCGCCTCCGCCTCCTCCATCTACGACTCGCCGCCCTCCCGCGGCGCCTCGCTGTCCAACGACGGCGGCACCAGCCTCTATCTGCTGCCTCGCAGCTACTCGCAGGAGCTGCCCAAGTCAGCCTCATCGCCCGTGGGCGGCCACCCCCCCGGCGCCGCCAACAGCGACGCCGACCTCTACGTGTTCAACACGCCGGCGCGCAAGTCCTCGGCGGGCGTGGAGTCGCAGCTGCGCAACCTGTCAGTCAGCTACGACATCCCGCCCACGCCGGGCGCCAACTGCACCTACCAGGTGCCCCGCACCACATCCACGCTGCTGCACAGCGCCGCCGCCTCGGCCGGCAGCTCGGACGTCCTCTGCGGCGTGGGCGTCGATGCGGTGCCCCCGCCCAGACCCCCAAAGCCCTCGCTGAGCTCAGTGTCCGGTCTCCCGCCGCTGACGGCCGAGCGGTCACCCACGGATACGCGCTCGGCGTTGGAGGCAGACGGGAACTACTGCGTGCCCACCAGCGCGGGCGGCGGCAAGGCACTGCGATGCAACACCATCGGCACCATGGACTCCTCGCGCCTCCGCAAAGGTGGGCGTCTCCGCGTTGTTGATGATGTTTAGTGTTCGATGCTTTTTGTCAGTTGGTGGTTTGACGAGCTTGTGACCTTTCACAAGCTCAAGCTTTCACTTTTGTTGTCCTTGATAATGAGACACTTTGGTCTCAGTTTAACTGCTACGCTCTTATTTTATGGAGCGGGTAAAATGAACACATTAGCTGTTAAATGAGTCTGTAGGTACGAGCATACTGGACAATGGGTTGGATTGAAGTATGTTGGTTAGTGCTGGACTAGCACTCCACCACAGCTGGTGTTTTATTGTCTCTCCGTTTCACCTGCTCCAGTCACAGCGTTACTTAATTTAGAGCAGTTTTACTTGAATGTTAGACGGCATTCATAATTGTTTCCTGATTATATCTTCATAGTTGGGCAACACTGAAAGGGATATACCGGTAAACATGATTTCTTCCCATCACTTCACATCCCCCTTGTGGCAATAGTTGTCATTACAACAGCAAAGGAAAATGATTATTGGACGGCAGGCTATACATGCAACATAACCCCAGTGTAGTGCAGTTTGTTTATCATGAACTAAAACTGCTGCTAGTAGAATGGAGATATCTGGAACATATTTAAAGTTCAACTTGTTCAATATTTTGGATAAACATTTCTATATCATGATAAAATGGTCACATCTCATGTGACCTTCAACTTATGGGTTAAATATTGGCGGTTCCCTGCCAATGCATGAGAAACTCACACCAAGCGAGGCGGAGGAGTCGTGTTGATGTGTGCTGTGTGATTCTTGTGGTTGTCAAAGTGGAAGACATTAGCATGAATACCCCAGCAGATGGAGAGCAGAACAGTACACAGCTCCGCTAATGACTCATACTGGTCCTGGTGTGAAAATCGACTGTGTGAAATATAGATCTATATTCATATTGTTCAGATGGTCAGGACTAGGAGGAGGATCCAGAAAGCGGCTACCAGACATAACTTAATAGATCTGCTGCGTTGTCTATACGAGCACAGGCGCCGTTTGTGTGTATATTTATATTTAGTTTTACTGGCTTCTCTTGTCTCAGCAAAATGGTTGATGGGTTTTCACGTGAATCCTGTGCCTTGCAGATTTCGGATCCCAAGAATGCTACGACATCCCCAGGACATTTCCCTCAGACAAGAGCTGCTCCTTCGACTTCAACGAGAGTTTCAACAGCTACTTTGTAAGTGTGCTCCATCGTTCGAAGCGCAAGCTCGTCATTTCCTCAGTTTCTTAGAAATGTAAGAAAAGTTGCGCTGCAGGCTTGGTGTGTCTGTGTGTGTGTGTAAGCAATGTTTGTGTGTGTGTTTGGCGTGTGTGTTCTGTGTGTGCGTGTGTGTGTGTGCGTGCGTGTGTGTGTGTCTGCCTCACGTGGTGGTCTAGAAAAACAAAGGCATGCTGCCGGTGGGCAGCCAATCCACGGAGGACGTGGACCAGAACTACGTGCCCATGAGCGCCAACTCGCCGTCGCAGCACCACTCGGGCAGCCTGCCGGAGCCCATCCAGGAGGCCAACTACGTGCCCATGACCCCCGGCACCGTGGAGTTCTCCTCGCTGGGCAAGCAGGTGCCCCCACCCGCGCACATGGGCTTCCGCTCCAGCCCCAAGACCCCGCCGCGGCGCCCCATCCTCATCAGCGACTGCCAGCCGCCGCCGGTCGACCGCAACCTCAAACCCGACCGCAAAGGTACGGCTGTCGTTAGGGTGTCTTTTAGTTTGTGTCTGGTGTCTCTTTGTGGCCGTTTGCACACATATGAACCCGGGACGATGTCCAGACCGTCTGGTTCCAGACATTGTCCAGAGTTGCCCTGTTACACATGCAGCCCACAACACAAGACTTTATTTTATCGCCACCTACTAGGGATGCAAGAAAAAGCCTTCCAAAAACAATTTGAATCAAATACACCAAATCAAGTACTTGTTTTGAAGCCACTTTTTCTTTTTAAATGTCCGCGATAGTTTTCACTTATTTACACACAAATCAAAAGTCGGGAAAAAACGTTCCTACTAACGTTCCTCCCTCCCTACTACTGTACCTACCACCTCCCTTACCGGAGTGTAGAACAGGATCTAGTCAAGTCTGTGAATTTTTGGGACAATGAGTTGCTCGACTCACAAACATGAGCTCCGTCAGACATTACACAGACTGGCAGGGAAAAAATCTGTTTAATGTCCGGTCCAACTGATTGGAACGTTGCATTCTCACATACAGCTCCTTGAGGTTAAAGTCTAGAAGTGTTTAGGGTTGCACTGCATGTATTGCACTGAAAGGAGCTTTTGTGTGTGTGTGTGTGTGTGTGTGTGTGGGCTGTAGCCTATATAATATGTGCATTTGTCGCTTTAGTGTGTCGCTCAAACACTCTTTATTGGTTGGCTTTTTAATGTTTTGCTCTGCTACTTTCTGCTTTGTCATTGTTTTTGTATTCGCTTTTCTTCTTCTTGCGACATTTTACGCTTAAAAAGGATCTATCTATCCCGGCTATATATGACCAAGGGTATATATTGGACAAAGATATCTTTCACCACCATTTTAAGTTTACCAAGTGTCCTTGCACACACGCACACACACGCACGCACACACACACACACAACCGGTATATATCTCCCATTAGCTTTCCGACCCGTCACTTCCTGTTTGGTTCTGCCCAGCTTGGACCGAGGGGCCTGGGCGGGAGTCATGCTAGAGGGGGGGGGGGGGGGGGGGTGTGATGGTGGTAGCTTTGGCGTGTAGTCGGGGGTGGGCGGGTGGTGTGTATCACTTGATACATCCGTCCCCATTGTCTCTTCCTTTGTGAAAGGAGTCCTTTCATTGGAGACCTAATTGCACAGAGAGAGTGAATGGCAGCGCTAGGAACACACAGCCATGCATCCCGTAATTTAAAACGACAACAGACCTAGAGGTTAAGAGTTGGAGACATCGGCGCTCTCTCATACGCCGTGTTTGTGTCAATGTTTACTTGACTTTGACTACTTTTTTTTTTCTCCTTCGTTCCTGTGCTGTCATGTTACTGACTTTGCCCCAAGTTGTCTAAGATTGTCTCATTCATAACGAACGCAAACAGGACTCCAGGAGGTAGGGAGGCTGGGTGACACTTACTGAGGATTATAGTTTGTAATTAATTTATATTATGTATATAGTTTAAGCACCCTTGTCGAGGCTGGGAATGCAAATCTGTCCCCGACCGCAATTGGGTTCACTTAAGAGGGATTTGGACGTGAACCATGACACACATTTGAACCTTTCAAAACCTGTTCCCCTCAACAGCTGCTCGGGATCTCTTTTGTCTACGGCTGCTGCTGCCGCCGCCGCCGCTCTTGTCTGGTCTGAGGCCTCGTCTGTGTTGTGGATGCGATCGTGACCTTTGGCCTAGTTCTGCTTTGACCTTTTCACTTGGGGTCTTCTTGCTCTCGTCTCTTGTTGTACTGTGTTGAGGCTCTGTGATGTCATTTGCCAGAGTGTATGTACATGTGTGGTGTACGATCGGTCCCGCAGCAAACTCTTACACAGAATGGGAATAATTATATAGCAGTAATAATAATAATGATAATAATAATGTTCTCTGCGTTCCAGCGGGGCTTGTGATGCATGCGCAGGTGTGAGGGCCACGGGGTGCATGGCGTGATGTGCATGTCGCAGTGTTTCGGCGGGAAAGTTGCAGGCCAACGTCTTTTGCGCACGCTGTGTCTTTTATAAAAAGCAGTGCTCAGTTGGCCTCGGTCGTGCATCTGGATTCAATGGCCTTCTGCTTTCGCATGGCGTGGCAGGGGAATTTTGGGATAGGCTTTTACTTTGACTGTGTTCGTCCAAAATGTTGTAATGAGTCAAGTCTTCTTCCACCAATCAGGTCAAAGTCCTAAAATAATAAGAGCAAAGGTTGTCGGTTTAGAACGAACCGACTCCCAAACCGTAGGGGAATTTCCGAGGGGACGACGCAAGGGTACGTACCGCTATGAGAAAGTGACACTGTGTTGTTGTCACCAATCTCTCTCTCTCTCTCCATTTTCTCTCACTCACTCACTCACTCACTCACTCTCACTCTTCTACTGGGTCGACGTTTACACCAAACACTGGACACACACACACACACACACACACGCAGGGCACGGAGGAGGAGCTTAGCTCTGTTGGCGCACACTCCATCCAGGATATTCGGTAGCACTTTTGGTACAACATGGACGGACACCCTGCCAAAAGGTACTGGGTTCGATCCCCGCAGTGTCCCGCAGGCTAGGTGTCCTTTGATACCTTCTTGCGTCATAACGACGTGTGTCTCAATTCACTCGTCTCGAGTCGCTTTGTATATAAAGTGTCTCTTTGAACGGCTAAATAGTGCCATTTGACAACAGCGTCATTTGAATTAATGGAACTCTTTTAATGAGTTTAGTTTTTATCTCGCCACGGTTTATATTGTGTTAAGGTGCAAATCCCTCCACCACTGTGCTCCGTTGGGGATTACAAAAGAGTCAACAAGCATTAAGTGGGTCTTGTTCTTTTTTAATGGGCTCATAGTTCAGTCATACAGAAATAAGGAATATTCCGTTTGGAGATTCATGTGCCAACAGAACGGGCTTACATAAATATACTCTCACTGGGAACGTATCTTCAAATCTTTTAAACTAACCATTTATAATCGCATTGCAATGAAACTAATTATTAGGAGATTAACTTAACGTTTGTGCTGCGTGTCTTGTGGATAACCAAGGTTACTGCGCGATGGCGCTATTAAATTTGTTCTTATGCAGTCAAGAAAATATTACGAGTAATTACAACCACATTATCGCATTATCGAATATAAGGAGGACATTACTTATATTTGACATTTCTGCACTGTGGTTAATATTACCGGTAGTTCAAACCAAACTCTAGCCTCAATAAATGGATTACTTTTATTGCGTTTGCACCCATTATTGTATGGACTATCATATTATATTTGTCTGACCAGTCTGGTCATTTTTAGAATATATTTAATATTCACCCATTTGGCAGATTAGCGTGCACTCAAAACTCTTGGCTCCGCCGAATGTGTTTCATTGGTTTAACTAATGGAGGGAACCGGGTCACGGCAACACATATTAAACGCATGAACATAAAATATCATCGTCACACGTCCATCATCATCGCACGGTCCTTTCACCTCACCGCTCACACCATCTCCGCCGTGATTGACGGGTGCGTTGCGTTCCGTTCCTACAGGAAAGCCCGCCCCCTTGGAGATCAAACCGCTTCCTGAGTGGGAGGAGCCCTGCGCTCCCGTGCGCTCGCCGGACACGCGCACGTTCGCTCGAGAGTAAGTCCACCCAAAATGTGTACAAAAAAAAACCTGCATATTTTATCACCTTTTTCTTTTGTTCCCATTATACTAATTGAAATTAAGCAAAGTAGCCCAACACTAGCTGACGCTCACCCGCCCATACATCACCATAGCAACGTCATGTTGTCTGTCCATTAAAGGTGCTGCATGTAAGAATCATGAATCTCTTCAGGGACTACATTTAGGGTTTTACTGCACAAATCACTTTAAATTGCCAGTTTATGAGCAGCTTGTGGTTGAAGTTAAAACACGAGAGCTTCCCCCGACGAACGAAGTGACATGTAAGCGTGGATAATTACAAATATATATATTTCATGGCTTTTTTAACGCGTACAAGGTTTAATTATGACTAGAACTAACATTAGTTTCTGATTGTTATTGTCTCAACCCACCGAGCTCATAATGCACGTCTTGATTCTTACAGATAGTACCTTTTACCTCTGCAGCAATTATTGGGGGACACAACAAAAATACTTGCAGACACAAAAAGCATGTCTTCTGTTGGCCTGTGGTTCACGGCTTGTTTTTCTTTCACTTATTCAAAGTCGAAGGGATTCCACTGGCTGCAACGGTGGGTTACATAGCAGTGGCAGCTATGGGTACGTTTACACAGCAGAAGAATCCATCTTTGTGTTTGTTTGTTTTGTTTTGTTTCTGTTTGTTAGCCTGTTGTTGTTATTATTGTTCTTGTTGTTGACGTGTGTGTGAGTGTGGGTGTGTGTCTGTCGAAGGGTCCGTAAGGGGGTGTGTGTGTGTGTGTGTGCGTGTGTGTTGTAGTAAACGGTCTTGTGGTGATTCCTCCACAGCCCCTCCAGGTTCCCCATGCCCTCGCGGCCCACCTCGGTCCACAGCATGGCGTCCAGCACCGACTCGGAGGAGTGTGAAGAGAACTATGTACCCATGCTCTCTAACATGTCCTCAGACGATCTAGTATGTAACACCAGACCATCACCGCACTACTACCGCCACCACCTACATGTTGTTGTCACGTGACGCTGCTGCATGGGTTCCTCGCCTTCGCCATATTTTTATTTTTTCCTTCCCTTTCAGACGAATTGTGTCGTTTTCTGTTGAATCAGTCAATGTTAAAGGAGACATATTATACCACCGGGTGTGTGAGCGTGAGTAGCCATTCCATGCGGTTTCAAAACCCCCGCTTTGAATGGCCCCACTTGACATCACAAGTGGGAGTGTCCACCGAGAGGTATGCTGGATAGATCAGCCCACCAGCCTTACCCAGTGGACTGTAGCAACTTGGCAGGCCGATCTATCCAGCATACAAGTGGGGCCAATGACCCTCACGCCTGGTGGTATAATAGGAGTCCATTTTGTTCGTAGATGTAATTGATGTGGATCGAGTTTATGTCTTGTTTATTTTTGACATTATATATGGGAGAAGCATTTCTAGCGTCGTACACATGGTTCGACCGGGGTCACGTTCCCCGGTCCCCTTTTACCAAGAAAGGGCTCCCGAAGACATTTAGGATGTTAGCCTTCTGGTTCTCAGGTGGTCCACCATCGCCAGTCCCTCCCCTCCCCTCCCCGTTCCTCTCCCCAGACACAACGTCCGCCATCATAGACACCGGGCTCCTCCTCCTCCCTTCTCCTCCTCCTCCTCGCCACTTCATCTCCTGCTCTTATCTCTCCTTCTCTCCACGTTTTTAATTGTTCCTCCTCCTCCTCCTCCTCCTCTTTAATGTTTTGGTTCTTCTGTTGCTGCTTCTCCTCAGGTCTGCTTTCCTCTGGATTGTTGTTCTCCTCAAATGTCTACTTCAATAAGTACCTTCACTGTAATCACCAAGGCCCCCATTTTATAAAGCAGTTTATTTGTGATTTGGTTGAATCGTATTTTGGGTTGTGCTCTACTGGACCACTTAAAAATGGCTGAAGTTGGCCATTTTGTTTGTGAAATGGTCCGATTGTAAGCAGGCCTGCGTTGGCCTCACTACAAACAATGTCCCACATAGAGGGGTGGGGGGGGGGGGGGACTTTCTATTACAGTGTGGATACTTACTGTCATCATTTGCCACCACTAAATAATTTTTTCTCCCTTTTTATTTCCTTTATTTACCGTCGATATTGTCTGTTGACAGTCCCTCGTCTCTCTCATGTGCTTACTTTGCTGTTATTTTCCCTCCAATAATTAAATTTCTTCTGTCAAACTTTGCTCCCTTTTCTTTGCCTCTGCGTGCCTCCGGATGCCTTCCTGACCCACCACCCTGTTGTGTTTCTTCCTTTGCTTGATGCTTTTGTTATGTTTTTCTTCCCTTCTTCCCTCTCCCTTTTCACCTCCTCCTCCTCCTCCTCCACCACCCGGTGCAGAGAGGAGTCCTTCTACTGCACCGTCCCCATCACCCCTGTAAAGAGGGAGGTGGAGGAGTTTGACTCCCTGGAGGAGGTGAGCCAGGCATGGCATGGCATGGTGTGGCGTGTCATGGCTGGCTAGCTTAGCCGTGCATGGTTCTGCAACCCCACCCACCATCCCCACCACCCCTGCTCCCACCACCCACCAAACCGCCTCCACGCAAGTGTGTGAAGCAGATATCGATACTCGGGTCACGGCAGTGGAAGCAACCCTCAGGGGGGTCAGGAAGCGACTTTTCCTTTGACCGTCCACACGGTGGTTTTAACTGCATCATAGATGTTGTCATGTTTCACCATCCTAGCTCTAATCTCTGCACTCACTCACATTCCCACGTTCATAACTAGCGCCACTCACTGTGTTTTTCAATCTGGGCGTGACTCAAACCGCTCGCCCCGCCGTCGCCATGGCTACAAACCAAACTAAACAAGACTCTTGTTGTGGTGACTGACTGACTGACTGACTCCTCCTCCTCCTCCTCCTCCAGAACATGAAGCTCAGCGCGCCCAAGACGGCGGACGGAGGCAGCAGCCCCGTGGTGAAGCCCAAGGATGAGAAGCAGGTGGAGTACCTGCACCTGGTCCTGGACTCAGGGAAGGCTACTCCACCCAAGAAGGTAGGCTGGCATTGCCCTCCCAAGGCACTCGGGTGGAGCTGTGTGTCTTAATGATGGAGTAATGTTGTCTACAGGTGTTGTTTATTACCGTAGCTAATGTGTTGTATTCTTGGGTCTGAAGTCTTTCATTCATCTTTAATTCGTTTAAACTTGTATTCATGTGAACATATTCCTCACACATATACCTCAACTTACATTTACATTTAGGGCATTTGGCATCCACAGCGATTTAACAATAAATGCATTTGTTGAAAGAGAGACAGCAATATATCACTGGTGGTACATAAAGATTACAATAACAGTTTTCAAGCATTCATAATTGCAAGGTTAATAGAAACATGTGTGGTAGTTGGTCAAAGACTTTATGAAACCGCTTGGAAGGGCTACTCACGCTCACACCTGGTGGTGTAATAGGAGTCCTTTAACGTACAACATGAGGTTAACGATAAGTTAAACTAAGTTGTTAAAATGGCGGACGTTGTGCTTTACCTTTGGCGCGTCCAGAAGAAGAGCAACGGGTCGGGCATGGCGGCGTCGGACGATCGCGTCGACTACGTGGTGGTGGACCAGCAACGCACGCAGGCGCTCAAGAGCACCCGGGAGGCCTGGAACGACGGCCGCCAGTCCACCGAGACCGACGCCCCCATCAAGGGACCCAAGTGATCCCTCCCCCGCTACACACCCTGCCCGCCACCCCACACCTCCCGCCCCACACCCTCCCCACCCCACCCAACCCTCCCTCTTCCCCCTCGTTTGACGGAGGATGAGGATGAACTCTGAGGGGAGGGGGAGGGGCATCCTCTAGTCGGTGGGCGGAGCTCCGTCCTCTAGTAGTCGGTGGGCGAAGCTCCGTCCTCTAGTAGTCGGTGGGCGGAGCTCCGTCCTCTAGTAGTCGATGGGCGGAGCTCCTTCCTCTAGTAGTCGATGGGCGGAGCTCCATCCTCTAGTAGTCGGTGGGCGGAGCTCCGTCCTCTAGTAGTCGATGGGTGGAGCTCCTGCAGCTCAAATGAACTGGCTTTAGTTTACACTGCTCTTCGGGCGACAGAAGGGGATGGGAGGGAGGGAGGGAAGCATGGACAGCCACCTAGCCCCCCCCCCACCCCATCATGGTTGGTGGGTGGTCTCGGGTTGGGGTGGGGGGGTGGTAGGGGGGAGATTTGGAGCCAGGGAATAAGCTGTGTGTGCAGTCTGGAAGCAGGTTAGACTGGGAAGAGGACAGGACGGAGATGGATCGAGCTTCAGGAGTTTGGAGTTGAACAAAAGAAACAAAAACGAACGAACGGACGAATCATATCTGGACTCCCCCCTCCCTCACCCTCCTCCCCCAACCCCCCCCCCCAACCCTACCCCTGAGCCAGTTACTTGTTCAACATGGAGGGTTTTTTTTGTTGTTCTTATGGTAATTCTGGTCAACTACTGGAGGAAGAAGGACTTGACATTTCCGTTAAATTATGATGCTGTTGGATTCTGTGTTGAGGAGAGTGCAGGTGAACCGCCACCCCCTCCTCCCCCACCTCCCCTGAACCAAGTGAACGCCGATGTCACTTCAAATTTTTTCATTTCATTCATTTCATTCCCCCGCCATCAAGTCTATGAGATTAAAAAAAAGACTTTTTAAAACGTTTAAATAAAACCGATCAGAGGTCAGTTTTTCCGAAGTTCATTCATGAAATGAATTGATGATTTTCCAAAGCCACTGTTGTGTAGGAGAATGTCGGGAAAGAAAATGGATTCCGACAGTGTAGCATACCGTGTCTCCCTAACAACAACAACAACAACAACAACAACAACAACAACGTGTGGATCTCCATGCAAACACCCCCCCCCCCCCACCACCACCTTATGAATGACAACGACAAAAAAAATTGCAGCAGCCAATTTTGTGTACAAAAGTGTTATGTATATAAACAACAGAAAAGTGCCCTTTATTTGTAATATCCTGAGTGTTTTGCTCCTGGGTGTGTGTGGATTCTGCAGGGTAGAATCCTGTGCGCGGCTCGATGGTATCGGAAGGTGTGTGTTCGTGTGTGAGAAGAAAGGAAATAAATTACTGTGAGTTTTCAAAAGAAAGTGACTGGCTTTCTATAAGTTATGCACAGGTATCAAACTTGGGTGAAAGATAGGATATCAGGTACTTTCATTTTGGGAAATAACTAACTGCTATTAGTTTATTTATTTTCTTTTTTTCTAGTTTTTGTTCCCCCCTCTCGGCTGGATTCTACATTCACACGTCGCTCGGTGTGCTAATTCATACGAGTGTGTGTGTGTGTGTAGTAGAAAGAGCTTGATTCGATAAACCACCACCGGTCAGTTAGTTTCAGACATTTTGTTTTGTTTTTGTTTTCAAGTCTTTCACTTTCTTTTTCCTCTTAGTTTTTAATTTATTTCAATCGGAGCAACATACACTCTTGGCTAATCATCGGACTGCCTTAACAAGTTTAAACAAATCATTTGTAAATACCGTGTTTGATATGTTTTCTTCTTCTTCTTCTCCCTAGATCTTAGCCTTACTAACCCCTGTCAACTCTGGAGTCAAAAAGTCCCCAGCATGTATTAGCATCGGAGATCAACGTTTTTTGCTGTATATATTATGACATAAGCTATTTAAGCATGTATTACTTATACTGAAAACTGTGCCTATGATGTCAATTTCATACTAGTTTTTTCTTTCTTGCAGTTTAGATGTGATGTGGACTGCAAATCTGATTCTGCTCTTTTTTTAATGAATCTAGAGAAAATTGTAAATTTTAAAGCGAACTAAATAAAAGTACAACATTTTATGCACGTGTCCTCCTTTTGATTGTGTGTGTGTGTGTGTGTGTGTGTGTGTGTGTTGGGGTTTTGTAAGCTTAGTTTAAACATTCCCAGGACGGCTCTTGAATATTTAACTAATTCAGGAGGGCCTATTACATACTGTAGCTCATTGGGAATGTCTGCAGTGTGACTGTAGTGGTTAAAGGATAATCCTGCTGCTGTATTTAAACACTCGAACCTCAAGTATGACGATGACATTTAAAAGGAAAGCCTCCATTATCTCCAGTTTAGCAACACAGTGAGTGCAGGTTCGTCCACCGACCACCAGGTGGCAGCGTCGCTCAGGAAACAACGGACGTTGCTTCCCGCGTCAAAAATTAAACGGACAACACGCGGGAAGGCGAACGGTTTAAGAAAATGTAAGAAGTAGAAAACGATGGTGAATTTGACATGTATGGTGAGACATGTATGGTGAGACACGTATGGTGAGACATGTTATCGTGAGACATGTATGGTGAGACACGTTTGGTGAGACACGTATCGTGAGACACGTATCGTGAGACACGTATGGTGAGACACGTATCTTGAGACACGTATCGTGAGACATGTGTGGTGAGACACGTATCGTGAGACACGTATGGTGAGACACGTATCGTGAGACACGTATGGTGAGACACGTATCGTGAGACACGTATCGTGAGACATGTATCGTGAGACACGTATGGTGAGACACGTATGGTGAGACATGTATCGTGAGACACGTATCGTGAGACACGTATGGTGAGACATGTATCCTGAGACACGTATGGTGAGACACGTATGGTGAGACACGTATCGTGAGGATTTCACTTCGCTGGCGTGTTCCGGGGTCGACACAGCTGAGCTTAAATGAGCTTCTTATTGCGTAACGCTCTGACCCGCTTAACTTCAACGTCGTTATCATTCTTAAAACTTCAACCTCGTGTCAGTCGGTCGTTAGCTACACACATGCCGACAACAGGTGAATAATAAAAAATAACTATTCGTCACGTACACAAATCAAGTAATTGGCACACAAAAATATATAAAAATTGATAAACTAAATAAAGTATTTTTGCTGTACCTGTACCTGTAGGCCGTAAAAAATGTTTACCGGCGATGGTGTGAATGTGATCCACAGCACCACCTACAGGCGCCTGTCTGTAATTAGCTCACCGCAGCCGCACGCCTTCAACGGAGGTCCCAGACGTCTGGCTTTACCGCCGCCGCTAATCACATAAATCTCCGCAGCTACTCCGCACATCATCTGCGCAAAGGTTCAGTCTCATCACGCGTCTTGTTCCCGCGCACCGACATCACTTAACCTTCGCAAGCCGCGCGTCGGATCTCGTTTGGCCCAAACGTGTCGTTTTTTACGACAACGCGACACCGGCGCCGCCGCGCGAGACGTTACCTTAATCTGGAGCTACGTCTTCATTCCTTATCGCTTTGTTTGAATGTGTTTTATGGTCAGGTGATTAACAAACATGACAGATTTTTAATGATTCCGCGCGTGACATTTTCTGTACTCCTGAGCGGAAAGCGTTGAAGGATTAGATTAAAGTGAATTACTGGCAATTTCATCATCTATGACCATGCCAGAGGTCGTAAAAAATTCATTAGCGCCTAAATACGAGAGAAAACGTGTCATCGCGGGATTTATAACAGAGATTAAACTAACACGATATGCCGTGTTTCAGCGGTCCACACACGTCTCCGCCGTCTGAAGCACCTCCGGCAGCATCAACAAGAATCTCCACGTTGTAAAAGTAACTGGAAAAGCCCATCTATAAAACATGCTATATGCTTAACCAAACCAGTTGGGTAGGAGAGAGAGAGAGATATATCCAGTTGGGTAGGAGAGAGAGAGAGAGATATCCAGTTGGGTAGGAGAGAGAGACAGAGAGAGAGAGAGAGAGAGAGAGATATCCAGTTGGGTAGGAGAGAGAGACAGAGAGAGAGAGAGAGAGAGAGAGAGAGAGAGATAGATCCCTTGAGCCTGAGCGTCATCTTTGCCCAGGACAGAGATGC